>JAJJWW010013158.1:0-106290 GCA_023531295.1 Papaver armeniacum
ATCACTTTTTAATGGCTTTATATTTTGCAAGATGTTAGCATAATTTTGGCCTTTAATTTTAGCCTTAAATGAAAATCCACCATCAACACTTATAAAATTTAAAGTTGTTAGGAAAAGTCTATTGAGACATGCTTTAGGAGTTTGAACCTTTGAAGAGACCTTAGTGAATAACAAGAGCACCACTAGAGATGAAGTTATTTCTTTTATTACTTAATCTAGTATAATAGACATCAATTTTTGATTTCTTTCCCATTGATTATATTGGTCTATTATGAATAAAATTATTTAATTGGTAATTTTTCTTGTGTGATAGTTTTTGGTTTACATAACTTGTGCTTAATTGCTTTTACCTTATTGCTATGCTATGTTTATGGGATGTTTGATTTCGGTTTTACTACCTTAATATTCGATCTATATATTGTAGCCCTCATGGTTTGGGTGACTTTTGATTTAGCGGGATTAAGTTCTAGCCCATAGGTAGGCTTTATCAAAGGTTATGAGGGGGTTCTAATAGAAATAATATGTGAAAAAAGTCACAATGTGTTCAATCGTTTTGGTTTAGCATAAAAGCATATGTGTTTCGATGGTTTTCAACTTTTTTGCAATTGTTAAAGCCGGTTTTCAACTTTCTCTGGTAAAGGTTGAGGTGTGTTATTCTTTTGTTTTCGCATAAGGATGACAACGTGGTGATATTCGATTTCAATTCTCACGGGCGATGCAATCATATTGGAAGTGGATGCGAAATTTGAGGTAACAATCTTGTTAGTTAATTGTTTTCTGTTTAAGAAAAGCACGAGTTTATATTATATATATTTGCTGCTTTTTGCTTAACAAAATTTCGGTTCAATTGATATTTATTCCATGGTGTGTGTGTGGATGTGTGTTTCAATTGGTTCGAGTTAACAAAAACTATTGTTATCTTGCTTTATTGTGTGGTATCAATTGTTTAGGCTTACAAAATTTCGGTAAAATTGATGTGTGTGTGTGATTCAATTGGTTCCGGTTAAGAAAAACTATTGTTATCTTGCTTTTGTATGGTATCAATCATTTAGGCTTACAAAATTGATTGCAATGCGGTGCTTATAATGTCTATGTTGTTTCAATTGCTTAGGTTGAGGTGAATAATTATACAAGTTGATTTATTTTGGTTTGTATGAATTATTTATGGCTTAAAGAAATAATATGTGTACGGGATGAGTTGTTTAGTCAATTCAATTCAGGATAAGATAAACTAAGCTAAATCTGATCTTAGTTAGACTTATCGAATTGAGGTTTCGGTTATTCAAGTCTAATCGAATGCCTAAACAAAAAATGCTAGTTAACTAACCTAGTACTTGTCTTGTTTAAAATTGAAAAGTCTAAGTTTATGGATAATTAGAACTTGATGAGAAAAATGGGACTAACATGCTTAGTTGTTTTTGAAAAATGTTTGTTTAGCAAAGGGACTAACATGCTTGTTGTTTTGGTTGCTAAACTAAATTGGAAAAAAAAATTCGGACAATTGTTTTCCTTGGTAACATATCAAAATAAGACTACTTGTAGTTTCGGTTTTGATATTGGTTATCGAGAACATGATATGTGGAACCTCGTGCCTAACTCTAGGTTTGCAAGTCTATTCTGAGATTTGTAAGATTCTTTTCGTGTTGTCATTTATTTTTCGTTTCTTTGTCATTTTTGTGAAAAAAGGGGAGAAATATATAGTAAACGGTGATCTTGGCATTGATATTTATATTGATTGGCATCGAAAGGAAAAGAACATTGGTACTTGAATGTTTTTATCTACGAAGAGTGAAAGCACGAGACTAAGGGAGTAACATGTCATATGTTTAGTATAACAAAGATGTGGATTGAATATCTACCTATCTTCCCCTTAGGGAGTAATAGCTTTGTTATTAGAATGTCAACATCGACATTTTCAAAATTGAATGTAAGTTTCCTTTGTCTTTGTTGAATCGGGGAATCAAGCAAATTGTAATGAGTTATTGTAATTTGTTTATCCATATGATGTAAGAGTTTGTCACTAAAATTGACAAAGGGGGAGGTGTTAGAGCATGGCTCGGTTGAACCCATAGCGTTGGTATATCAAGTTTGGTTTGTCATATTTTTAGTGAATCAAAACTCATGTTAAAATTAACGATTATGTACTAGAGTAAAACTTTGTATAGGTTAGATTGAAAGTATTAGGATATGAGACATTACAAATCTCTTGAAGACTTGAAGATGTGAAGAATTAAGGAGCTAAAACGACAACAATCATCCTTCCACTTAAGGTTAGTGATATTTGACTTGAGCTGTTTGTTCCCTAACGTATCTTTTCAAGTCGTGCATATTGAAAACATAAGCTGCGAAGCATATTTGAACTCTAGATAGACATAGTATTAAGGAATACAATACGAGGTTTATTGCTTAACCATTAAACTTTGTAGATAAGACATCGCCATAATCATTTGAATGCTATTGTGATTATGTATGGGTATGAGGTGAGGATTTCATCCTAGAGAACAATGTTTACATGTGTTCTAAGGAAATAAGTTCATAAACTTGTTTGTGAACCGAAAAAACAAATTACCGAGGTGTTATTGGTTTTGTTATTCATTGCATATCTTATGAACAACCAATATGTGTGATAGAGTATAACCGCTCACAACTTGATGTGTTCTTGGTAGAAGCATTCACAAATATGTATTGGTATAACTTTTATTAGTAAACCCGATCTTAAGTAATCACCCGTATGATCGGATTTTATATGTACGACCTTGTAATGGAAAGGGCAGATCCTTGTAAGGAAAGGGAACCGATCCTAGTAAAGTGCAGTACATCAAAGGGAACCGATCCTTGTATAGGGTGCAACAAGGTTTATAGCGAAAGAACCGGTCTATGGATATGTACAACACATATAAGTTAGATACCATATATATGTGAGGAACAGATCCTAGTACCTAGTCAGCCAGACTTTTGGGAAGCTAGTGTGACTATGCACGGTACTCACATGGAGGTAGAACCAGAAACTTGTTTTGGTAGAACCGTAAACCCATTATTGTGATTGAATGTTGGTTTGATCAATCACATAGTTCTTGAAAGTCGGATAGACCAATTCTAAACTTGTTTTGGAAGTGTGGCAAATCGATTTCTAGGTTGTAAGTGTGAAAAAGAACTTACAAAGTTAAGATGTCGACAAACTTTGAACACGTCTTTGTGAATGTTTATTTCTATAATTGTTCAAAGATATTCCTAAATTAAGGCTAAGGGAAGAGAATCCCAGGATCGAAACATAAGTAAGTTAAGAATCTTTTAATTAAGGTTATTAATTTCATTTTGTAGGGAAATTATAGAATTAGTAATGTGCATTTACTAATTAGATTTTCGAGAGATTTGATCGTTATTTTTGGACAAAGCATTTCCGGGAATTATGAAAACCGAATCTGTGCTTTTATGAATATCTTGAGAATATTTTTGGTTTTGGAAATTCCTTGGTGTCCAAACTTCCTTGTCTATAAATACCACGAAGTTTGCCTTTACAGCAAAAAAACAATAGATTTACTCTTTTGTTATTATTCTTGGTGTAGTAGCCTATTCGGAGAGAGAGTTACCTGATTAGGAGAAATCTCTTACGGCGCTCAATTTAAAGTATTCTTTTGGATTGAGAAGCTCTAGCGATTTGTTGGTTGGAAACTAGATAATTGTGGTTTATCTTAGTTTTCGATTGATTTGATTGACTAACGGTGGTTGAAATCAGTTGCACCTAGTTTGTTTATTCTTGAGAATCTTCTCTTCGATATAAGATTCACTCAAACTAGTTTAGAGTTTCGACATGGATCTTTAGGCTGTTGTTAGTTCTAAAGGCAGAACTTGTGATAATCCATTATTACTTGGACTCCGTTACGTGCGTGATTGATCACAAGAGATTCAAGTGATTGTGTGCGAGGTTTTTATTGAAGATTTAAGAAGATTTGAAGACAAAGAAGATATTGAAGATCGACTTGGGTTTTATAATCTTTGGTGTGCACAATACATGTTTCGGTAAAAGGATCAATTAATAATCGGTTTATCCTTGTGGTAGATTGGATTGATTAATTGAGTAGATAGACATCATCGTTTCCTTGTGATTAAAGGTATTGATTGGCTTAATCTTAAGCGATTACCTTTGGGTGATTGAACATAAGATAGATCTAAGGACCTTGTGAAGGAGTTTATGTTAAGATAAATAGAAGAGCCTTTGTCAGAGCTCATATCACTTGGTTGAATAGAGTTGATACCAAGCATTTTTGTTGTTCCTTTCTTGTTTGGAATACGAACCAAAGGAATTGTTCAAGTACGTGACTTATTCACAAGTCGGAGGCGTGGGAATACGAGACGGAACTAAGTGAACTATAGGGTTAGTTACTTGGTCTCAACTATACGAAGTGAGGTGTAATTTTGTGTATTGGCTTAATCCCAAGAGTATTCAATTACGGACAAGGTCGAGGTTTTTTCTGCATTTGCGGTTTCCTCGTTAACAAAATCTTCTTTGTGTCATTTTACTTTTATTTTCCGCATTATAATTGTTTTATTATAATTAAAGTAAATCACACAAGCGTTAATTCCTATTTACTTGATAAGCAATCCTATTGTGTTTGGTTATGTCGAACCTTAGTATCAAGTAAACATACTTCGTTGTTGTATTGTCTCGATCTCGTATCCATAGGCGATCACCGAAGTGTGAACCGATTAGTTGTATTGTCTCGACTCGGTCCATAGACAATCACATTCGGAGAAAGGACTTATAGGTAGGAAAAGTTTTAGCTTGAGGTATATTTGGGTACCCTCGCCTTTTCAAGATGCAAACTAACTACAGAGTGCAACTTTCTAGAGATTAAGCGACTAACTTTTAAGATGAAAAGATGCAATACATAGCTTAAACACTTCAGAGTATTTACACAATCCTATATGACTAACTTTCAGATGGAGATTTACAGATGGTAAAATATGATAAACTGAGAAGTTAAAACAGAAGAGAAGAGAACTTAACAGAAATCTAAACTAGAATATAAGATGCGACTAGATTTGACTGAGATTGATTAGAACTACTTTTAACTAACAAGAAGAGGTATGACAGTAAGTAGTGACAAAAAGTTGCATATTTTTGAAAGTTACAAAGTAAATGGGCTACTCTATGCTCTTGTAAAGCAAGAGAAGTAAGTAAACCAAGCTGCTTTTCTGAGAATGATGGTGTTAGAACCAATACGGGGAACAATAGAACAATGAGACACTAGTGCAGTTATGAGAGTGCAAGTAATCTGAAAAAGATGTAGAAGTAAATGCAGAATGGTTGGAGTTTAAAAACTAAAGCTACTACTATAACTAAGATTTTAGGGCTAAACTAATCCTTACAAGGATCAATAAACTTGTATCTAAATCTAAATCTAAAATGCGATTATAAAAATAGATGGAATACACAACGAGTTATCTTTGAAGATGGCGGGAAAATATAAAAAGTATGCTACAATCTAGAATTGAAATAAATATATACGAACTTGGCTTGGAAATAAGTAAAGTGGAAACAAAGAACAATTACATGGGCAGAGTCCGCGGCGGCATAAAAACTTGGTAGGCTACGAAAAGATACCTACAATTATATTAGCTTGCAAAGTGCACAATGTCGATATGCAACCAGAGGCAAGTACGGAGTCGATCCTCGGGGACAAGGTGGGTGTAAGGTTGAAGCTACGTTCTTACTATAGCGATTCCAAACAAGAGTAACACGAAGAGGGGTTTTTTTTGCGTTGATACGACAAAGTGATGGATGATTATACAAAAGAAATAAGATTACAAGAGGCATTAAATGGTAAACTAGGGCTTTGAATCCACCTTCAAACGCATAGAATCTCTAATTTGATATACTAGTTCTCCATTAATCAAGGAGCTATAGAGATGCTAGCCTCAAGCTACCTTGAAGATGTGATATAATCACTTGTACACATATATGAATTAACCTCAGTTAATATGTCAATCCCTAGCATTACTTGTCTTTCTAAGGCACAAGTAATCAAAGATTGAACTAAAATCAGTTCACATAGGCTTGAATTTTTACAAGAGTTAACCAAACTACCTAGGATGCTTGACATACAAGGTGAAAGAAAATTGACAAAATTGAAATTAAGACATGTTTATCAATAAAATTCCATGAAGAAGAACAAATAAAATCAAATAAGAGAATTCTAATTATTAAATGGTTTCACCTGCCCTAGAGAGATTTTAGAACATAACAAACATTGAAATAAACCCAAAACCTAAAACAACAATCAATTGCACCGGCTACTCGGGCTTAACTTGAGAATACATTTGCATTCCCTATTTATACAAGATTCTCCCCAACTCTTCAATCATTGATAACAACAATACACATAAAATTAGGGCTTAAATGCTTGACCCCTTACTACAACTCACCATCGATGTAGACATGGCTGAGTCATCCTTTGTGTGTTGCGTTTGCTCACTTTGAATTTGTCTTCATATCTCAACAATTTAGACTTTCATACCCATACTTCTAGCGGAAAAGCATGCGAGAGAGGGAAGTTTTTGGGCGTGATAAAGAAATGATTTTGATGTGAAATGGTAATGGATTGAGGGGAAACAACAAGTGGCGGATGAAATAGGTAGGACACGGTAGAGGATGGGATTAACGAGAGATATGTGAAACGAGAAAGGCAGAATGTTCGGTGGTGAAAGAGACGGGGAAAGAAATGATTATGATCATGGAATTAGATAAAAGAGTATTAAAGGATGCATTAGGATGTTGGACGTGATTACCTCTCATAGGAATAAGAGATAAAATGTTTGGACCTCCTTTTGGTCTAAAATGTGAACAAAACTCTGCCTTACATTTTGGCCCATTGAATTTCCTTCCACTTCTTCTTAGCCATCCACTTCTTGGCCACTATTGGTACAAACATTTCCACTTTCATAATACTTTGCCGCTCTAGTCTCAGTTTCAGTCCTGCTTCCTCTATAGACCTCCCCATATTTATTAATCCTACAAATACAAAACACATACAAAATATCAATATATACAACAAAATGATTATTGATGCCCGAGGCATAAAATACTGATTTGACTTAAAATAGGACATTAAAGCACTTGAAATGTAATAAAAGACACCAAAATGATCTAGAAGTATGCATTATTAGGCACCGATCAAGTCTCTCGTAAAATTGTTACCTCATTTGTATAGATTTTCTTATTTTTATTTATTTTCGTTTATTAATTCTTAAAATCGAGTGACGACAACCTTCTTACCACTATATAAAATTACATCAACTTCCCCGAGAGATATGGCAATTAAGCACAAGTTCAAATAAGAACTCTCCCCATAAATTATCATTCAGAAAGAACAACAAAGAGCGACCTTAGCTTTCACAAGAAAAGAAGGATTTCCTTGGACATTAACAAATCACATGAAACATGAATTTGTATCCAAAATACTCAATTAAATTAACCACAAGAGAACCCTTGATTAATTTAATGGAAATACTCAACATAAGAAAACTTATGGAGCCGCACGGTATTTACAAAGATGTGGATCATGAAAACCAATATTGCGGAATATTCAAAGATTCATTCTATCTTTCATCACTATTTGCATAGAGACATATAATATACTTAATCTTTGTAAACAAAAGTTCATCCTATCTTCCATCAATATTTGCATAGTGACATAATAGGCTTAACTTTTGTTTGTCAAAGTTCATTCAATCTTTTATCAATATTTGCATAATGACATATGAAAGACTTAACTTTTGACCACGTATGGGACAATCATAGTTCACGGACGCAAACCCCATATCCCATAACAAGTTGCAATATATAAAACCATAAAGATTAATCTTGCAAAATCATCTTCCAAATAAACTTTAGAATTTAAATAAATAAATATAAAAACATTGCAAGATGAAAATTGTTGGAAATAGCTATGTGTATTCACAATAATGGCTATTCCAAACCCTAGTTATCCTTCTTAAAACATAAGAAAAAAATTCTCATAAGAAGTTTCCTAGACATTAAGAAATATAACTCTTAGGAAGAGCATGGCCGAAAATCATCGGACATAACTTGACAACGAGAGATCGAACAAAGACAAGTTCATCAATTGCTTTCTTGATTCGTTTTTCGAGAAATTCAAGATTCTTTGTTGCAATTCCAAGTTGTTCATGAGCGACATCAAAATCTCGAAGAAGATTTACTACGAGTTAAGATGACATCGAGCGGCGGTTTGTTTTCATGATCAACAACATGGTAGCGAGGTTATGAAAACAGGGGTTCTCGTGAAACTCAATAGCCTTGCCCTTCTCAACTTCGTCTTCCTTGTTGCATCCATCCATTGTGCACGCCACAAAAATTCGGGAGAACTTTTGACGTTACGGAATGTGTATATATCGAAGAAGGATGAGGATGAAAAACATGATATATATATATATATATATATATATGAGTCAATCATAGGGAAACCCTAGGGTTACTCGTATACGTTCGGTAAGGGTCGGGTGTACGAGCACTTATGATTCTGAGACCGGGATCAAGACCAAGAGAGTAATGGAGCCAAGTTTAGAAGTAGTTTTGATAAATCAAATCAAATACACATTCTAAGCAAATTGTGGATAGTCTTATCTCAAAAGAACATAAGATAATTGTTGATAAAATATATTACAAGGGAAGAAAACACGATTTTTTTCAAGGCAAGCAAAAAACAAAAATTTCTCAAGAATTATTGATCAAATATATTACAACATGTAATAATATACTGGAGCAAGGCTTAACAGTAGTATGATCATCATTATATAAATAAAAAAACAATGATAATAATACAACAAAGACTATTTTCTCAACACAAAAAAACTTCTTGAGAATTATGAGCATCCTCCCACAGGTTACCGGGAGGATGCTATTTTGCGATCAAGTTGTATTTTGATGAGCATTTTGCTCATCAAGGATTTTGACTTCTTCCCTTTTTCCTTCATGGAGATTTTCGAAAAATCAATAGGGTTAGTCAAAGAGAATTAAAAAGAGGAGGACAAGAGATATACTAAAGCTGCCTTCATTGCCTTCTTAATGGTGCGTTTAAATACATTTTATACTCGTCTTGAGATCCGATACTCGATTATTGATGTGAATGTAGTCTGGAGCGAGACATTTTAGATTCAAGACTTTCTTGAGAGAGAGGAAAGGAGCTTAAACATTTCTTCTTCCTCAGATGACTTTTTCTCTTCACGGGGTAATTTAAAAAGTCGATTGCCCATATGAGCGTTCTTCCCTTTACAATTGTAGGCGAGGTTTTGTGTCATATTTATAATCAAGAATTGGCTCATCACAGCACTTTTCTTGATTGCGAGATAAGACCTTTTACTCCAGCGAAACAAGTTTAATTACTTCTTTAGACATCCATACAAGAATGTTATGAAGTTTTTCATTCCACGGTCGGAAGCGACATCTCCTTTCAAAGGTGACCTTTGTTTCTTAATAATACTTGATTGTAGGGAATGTTCTTGGTATGTTCTCATATGAGCTATTTTGAAGGTGGACAATCCTTGTTCCTAGGAACATCATTTCTTTGAATGAGGTTTTCACTTTTGATGTCGGTGAGATTTTCATTTAGAAACTTTTCATTATACAGACAAAATTGATCTTACTAGTACTTGGAGTGTCTATTCTTTATAGCCCAGGACCACATGTATCACGATGTTCTTTACATGCTCCCAGCATAGAGGATAATTTTGTAGAGCTAGCATCGATACTTTTTAGATTATCTTCCAGTGAATTGACCTTATCACGAGCAACAACTAGATCATCCTCCAATTGTTTTCTCTGGCGAGAAGAATGATTTCTCTGTCGTTAAAACATTTTTGTTGAGAGTCATATCTTGCTTGAGTTCTGCAAGTCTTTCTTTCAACACAAAGAGATTTCGGCGAAGATTATCACATTCGAGACCTTTTTGAGCGTACATCTTCTTCACGATCTTTTATGATAGATTGTAAGAGTTTGTAACCACGGTCATAACCCTTAAAGAGTTTTCTCAATTTCATATTTTCTTGTGAGAGAGTGTGTCGGATATTGACCAAGCAAGTTGTTGACTTTTTTTTTTTTTAAGATATGGTCAAAGAGCTTGATATATTGAGAGACTTCCTCGTCAACACCTTGTCCCTCTTATGAATCACTTTCATCTGAAAGATCATACAACTGTTCATCTAGGCATTTTTCCCAGTTGAACACAGTTTCAGTCAAAGGAGAAGATATGGGAGATTTCTCAGAAGACTCAAGATATTGAACCAAATCAGAGTGATTCTGAACTGGTGTTGCGTTGTCAGAGATAGCACAATTGTCCATAGATTCAGATCGCTACGAACACATACTTATGAGGTCTTAAACGTGTTTGCCTGCTCTGATACCAATTGAAAAAGAGGGGGTCTAACAACCACACCCAATATTTCGCTTAGCAATTTGTATGGAATAAGTCCAATATAATTCTGAGAGCACCAACTAATCAAGCAAGTTCAATCAAGAAATATATCAAAGAGTTATATTTTTGTTTCTTAATGTAATCAACCAAATCAAACATTTAGAAAACCGTGATCTGATTAATATAAGAAACAACTTGGGCCCGGTATTAAAAACCAATATCAAGTGTCAATCAATTTAATCAACAACCAAAGGTTGGATTCATAATTGATTGAACTTACGCACAACTTGTAATATTTCAATTATATAAACAAATATAATGCGGAAAAGAAATAACACATACACCCGGGAATTTTGTTAACGAGGAAACCACAAATGCGAGAAAAATCCGGGACCTAGTCCATATTTGAAAACCATCTTTGTATTAAGCGCAACAGACACTAGCCTACTCCAAGTTAACTTCATCTTGGAATGTAGTTGAGACCTAACCAATCTCTGGCGATCAAGGTACGGTTGCGTTCCTTACGCCTTTTGAATTCTGTTTGGATTACGCACTTGATTGCCTTAGCTGATCTCACCCACAACTAAGAGTTGCTACGACCCAAAGTCGAAGACTTGATAAACAAATCTGTCTCACACAGAAAAATCTTTTGAATAGATAAATCTGTCTCCCCCACGAGATATACCTAGGAGTTTTGTTAGTCTTTTGATAAATCAAGGTGAACAGGAACCAATTGATAAACCAGACTTATATTCCTGAAGAACATCCTAGTATTATCAATCACCTCACAATAATCTTAATCTATTAACGAAACAAGATATTGTGGAATCACAAACGATGAGACGAAGATGTTTGTGACTACTTTTCAATCTTGCCTATCGGAGAATAAATCTCGAGCAAATCTTAATGAAGATAGTACTCAATCACAATAGAAAACGGCAAGATCGGAACACGCAACTACGGAGAAAATAGTTGGAGTGCAGCTTCACAATCCCAATGATGTCTATAAGTCGTTAACCAATAGGGTTTTGGAAAAACCTAAGGTTAAAGGGGAATCGACTCTAGTCGCAACTAGTATCACATAAGAGGTGTAGAGATTAGGTTTCCCAGCTGCTAGAGTTCTCCTTTATATAGTCTTCAAATCTGGGTTTGCAATCAATGTTACCTTGGTAACAAAGCATTCAATATTCACCGTTAGATGAAAACCTGATTAGATTCAAGTTAATATCTTTCAACCATTAGATCGAACTTACACATGAAATGTAACTTCATTTAGGTTTGAGTAACCATACCTAAACGTGTACACTTAGTTGGTTCGACAATATTTAACCAATGGTTAGCCATATGAGCACTTTCAAATCAACCTTATTCATCTTTATCATAACTAGTTCAAATGTCTCAAATGAAACTAGTTAAAGAGTTGTTCAATTGTTTATATTCTCATAGAAGTATACAAGACACAATTGAAGCAAAATTGATTTTAGTTCACTCGAATCATTTCATGAACATTATAGCCACGGTTTGCAAAAGGCTGCATTCCTTATTATATAAATGTATTAGTTCATGAACAAACCGATTTTAGAACATAACCTACTTAAGTATGCAAACGGGTATGCATACCTAAGTAGCCGGACGAGAGTTTGGTTACGCGATCTGGCGTACAAATACGTATACCATTTTACACTTCCAAACTACATCGAAATTCACGGAACTTGAACTTTCGCCCCGATGCAGCATCTACGGGTACACATACTTAGTTCGGACTTCCAACAACCAACCGATGCGTATGTGTACGCATACCATGGTTTAGGTTTTGGACTTTACTCAAATGTGAATACACACTATGTTTATATCCAATCATGGTTGCATGTTCTAAACCCTCATTTCAATCATTGAAATATTCTTGGAAAACGACAATAGCTGTCTCACACAAACTATTAGCTTCAAAGCAATTTTCAAATGATCGAATGATCAATATGAAACATTTTGAGTCTACATCAAATGACCGTCTCACACAAATCATGTAAGATGTTACAAGGCGATTTTCACATGATCATCTTTTGACTTTCGTCAAGAATAAAAGATGAACTTGGTTAAAGCAAAAGCTTACCAACACATATTTCGAGAAATAGATAAGCGAGATAAACTCGGCTCGAAATACCAAATGTGTATAATTGAAGTCTATATAGAAATACGACTTTTTGTCTCAAATAGGAGATAGAGTAGATAGACTTTTAAGTGATACATGAGTTAAAGTCTCCACATACCTTTTGTTGATGAAGTTCTACAAGTTCCCTTGAGTAGTTCTCCGTCTTCATTCGATGAACGCCATGAAGTCTAAATCTCAACTACACTTACTATCCTAATCCGAAACTTAGCTATAAGTACACTAGAAATCAAGACTTATAGTTTTGGAAACTAACCTTGACAAACAAGCTTGAGATAGCAATGCTTGCGAGTTCGACCGAGCAGTGCTCTAAAACTAAGAAGACCGAGGTACAACTTTTGTGAGTTCTGAATCCTCATAAAAAGGAAGAATAAGTTACTAAGAAGGCTAGGTATAAGCTGGAAGATTCTGAGATCCTAAAAACAAAGAAAATTGGTCTAGACAAGGTGAAACTGGAAAGCACTTGGTCCAGATACATAGTCAAAATGTATCTAGACAGAAACTGGACTGGATAAAATTCCTTTATCTTATCTTATACTAATATAAAGAAAAGAGGTAATTGTTTGGTGAAGCCTTTTCACATGACAATAATACCCCCATTAACTAAATTTTTAGTTAATATTTGTATATTTACAGGAATGACATTGTTTTAAAATAGATCAAAAAAATTAAAACTTAGATATCTTTAAAAATACACATCGGATTTTTGCAAAATTAATATATTTGGAAAGCTCTTTAAATTATCTACGTAATGAGTACAAACAAGGATGTTAAATTTTTTTTTTTTAGATTTTTTTTCTTCTATTATTATCAAATTTGGTGTTGTTAAAAGAATCCAATTCAAGCATGTGCATCGCACATGTGGCCTTACTAGTAACCTATAAATAGAGGTGGAATTCCAATTGAAAAGGTACACATTTCTAATCCTTCTCTCTCCATAAAAACCTGCTTAGAGCTCTTACTCATTGAGGCATCAGAGTGTCTTTGCACATACCCCCCCACTCTCATCTACCAACTATTATTGAGGAGCCAAAGTTGATCAGGAGCAGATTCACCAAATAGCTGGAATTTCTTCATCTACCAAGAACGTATCACGAGGAATACTACTGAGTCATCTAACGGCTATAATTCCATTTGCATATACAAATCTCGAGGAGTGTTACGGGAAAATATTTTCTACAACATCTTTTGGCGCCCACCGTGGGGCAGAGAAGGAATATTCAGAATTACAAATTAAGATCTATTTCTACATCACAATCAAGTTAGAGCGATGTAAACGGCAATGCCGATACGAGAATGCGACAAACTCAGAGCAATGTTGATCACCCATTTTGATAAGAAGTTAAAACCTTACCTACAACAACATCATCAGGATGTCCCTCTAGGAAAACCTATCCCCATGAAGGTAGGTAGAGGAAATCGATGGGTACGTATTGCAACTCTCCCGTTAAGTGAATGTAATAATCTGAACAATCCCCAAGAGATTTAGATCAGCATCAAACAAACATGTTAAACTCGCATCCAAACTCCTTTATCAATAAAGGCTTTCACGTATCCTCGTGTATTGTGCAAGTGGAGCGGACGAAGTAACACTCGTATATCTGAGTCTGCATGAAATATTGCAAGAGTTAGATAAGGAAAACAGACTATTGAAGGCCTCACTGGATAAGAGACCGCAAACGAGTAATAAAAGTATTATTTTACACCAACGTGCACGATCTTCACATGATGGTTGGTGAGCGCGACGGGTACAAAGTGATCACGATATGATACATGAATCATCAGAAAGGCAAGCTCCTGAAGCAAGTAATGTCTTAAAGAAAAATGATCGCTACAAAAGGCATCATGCCATCATTGAATCTGAACGACAATCGTTATCTAGCCATTAGCTGAACAACAGGTGCAAGCAAGAGAAATACATTGACGAGCAGAGTCGAAAGGAATACCTCGAGAAGCAAAAGAATATTACGGGCAAAAAATGGAAAGTTTCGCTTTTGCAAATAAGAGAAAATTTCCATGGATGTTGTTTATGGTAGTAGTCTCTAATGTATCTTGTTATGGATGCATTCTTCGTATCTTAGAATAAAATAATGACACGTATGTATCGACACGTATGAAAATGGTTGTCATAAACAGTATGTGATATGAACATCAACTTTATCGACCTCGGTTGCATCACAATCAACGTATTCAATTCGCACACGTTCTCTTAGCCTAGACTCGCAAATATCAACAATCTTAAGTTGTGTGCTCACAACAAATCGGTGGAAACATCTTCATTATGTCTCTACTCCAATTCCAGCGTTACTTGTTTGCACATTCGTTCTTGGTCCATCATTGAAACTCAAGATTTCCTTAATGATCTAACTCGTTAGACCCAACATTCCAACTCGCCCGTTCGATCAAGCAATTTAGCTCATCGATCCAACTAGCGATCTGGTCGTTCGATCCAATCAATGATATATATGTTCTTTTGGATGGATACAAGTTAAAACTTACGACTTTAAAGCAAATGGACCTACACACCGTTGCGCGTTTTACTCACGATAGTCGAATAAGCTGGGCGTGCGGGGAAGACCATACACGATAGTTAAGCTATCATGAGGGAAGTTATATTGATTGAAGAGCAGAAAAATGGATCCCAAAACTTGGAACTTCGGCAACTTGGAAATAGTTCAAAATTAACTATGGGATGCATATTTGCGATGCTGGATCAATTCATGCCTCATAAGGTAAACCTAAACGATTGCTTAATTTTTTTGCAATATTCGTATTTCATAGCTCTACAACAAATGCATAAATTCACATACAAGTGCACAATTCATAAACAAATGCATGATGCACACACTTTGATACTAGCCAGAGTCGTTTAGAAATAACACTCGCATAGCTAAGATCGGACATAAACTTCGGGCATACTAGCCAGATCTGTTAAACAATCACTCTTGCACAGCTAGCACCGATCCCTACTTGGCTTTGATTAGAGGAAATATTTAAAAAATATTCCTTGCACGATCTTAGTCAATACTTGCGCAAATTTGCGAGCAAGCTAAACCGGTTTAGCGTAGGCTCAAGAATAGCTAGGACCTTGTTCCATGGGTAATGGAACCCCATCTCGAGGATGTGAGAACCAAACCAACTTGGCTTTGATTAGAGGAAATATTTCAAAAAAAATATTCCTTGCACGGTCTTAGTCAATACCTGCGCAAATTTGCGAGCAAGCTAAACCTAAACCGGTTAGGACTGGCTCAGCAATAGCAAGGACCTTGTTCCATGGGCAATGGAACCCCAATCTTAAGGCAATGAGAGTTCATTATACGAGGAAAAAAATATATTTTATAATAAAGTTTTCTTTGGCCGATCTGGAGCTAGAGCTAAAGAGAAAAATAATAAAGAATGTAAAATTGCATATATAAGCTTTATCGAATTTGGAATGAACAAAAATCATTTTGTGAAGAAGCTTTTATGGAGCGAAAATTAAAAAAAAAAAAAAAATTGCAAAAAGAATCTTTCTTTGGAGCGAGAGCGAAAGGAGATAAAAATTAAATCGATTTGCGAACTATCTTTAATGGAGGAAAAATTATTATATGCATGAAGAAGCTTTCTTGGAGCAGAAACGTGTAGGAAAAAATAGGGTAAAAAATCATTTACATGAAGAAGCATACTTGGGGTTGGATCAAAAGAGGAAAAATATATAAAATAAAAACTATTTGCATAAAGAGGCTTTGTTGGACATGGGGAAAAGAGCGAGGAGAAGAAGAAGAGGAAAAAAGAAAATACGAAGGAGGAAAAAAAGAAAACAACAGCTATATAATATGAAGATCTCAAAGAAATGAGTTTCATATTTTACCTCATGCTCCCTTGGTTAGGTATGAGATATAGTGAAGCATCACTAGAAAAAGCATCAGAAGAACATCACTTATCAAGCTCTCAATGCATGTGTAGTTGCGATATTTTACAACCATCTAAAAGGTGTAGATCACGTCTCGGCATCACCATCATCATTGGAACATCAATTGGAGTGTATTCATGTAGCATTTCTTGATCTATGCACAAAGATCTATATTTCACGGAAAAATATGCTAGTTTTTATCCTAACAATGAAGTTATACCGCAACCACAATACATGCAGAAAGTCTTCCATATGCAGACATCTACAAGCTCACCTCACAAGTGGACACTTAACTCTTCCACTCATCGCAAGCACAAAATCTCACCAAGTTTTACGCCAATGCCACGAACTCTTGTCTCAAAAACGAGACCAACGCAGTTGTTGATCCAAAAGAGCTATATATATATTATCAAAGAGATATGCCAACATGTTATAGCAATCGATGAAGTAGTCTTGCCACGTTGCAAAGAAAAGACTTTGTCGAAATGCAACAAAAATACTTGTTACAACAGCAAGTAAATCATCAAGACTTGTTCATATTAAGCCGGAAAACTCATCCCACCATACCAACACCAAGTGCAACCTTGTTTGGAAGCAGACCACCATGTCACTTCAACAAGCAACTTGGGGGCGTACGAGATAAAATGCTTGGGCGAGTTGACTAAAGGTACTTTTTCTTAACCCATCAACAAGTTGAAGATTAAGAGGGGGCGATGTCGTACCACATAGTTTGTATATGGGCCCAAGTGCCCCGGACCAATAATTGCCTTGATATTGGGCCCTTGGGTAAAAAATATGGAAGAATGATTATAGCCCAGTCAGCAATTATCATTCTATAACAAAACACCAGATACATATTCAAACCTGGAGGTTAAAGATCCCAAAATAGAGGGAGAGTAAGTTATGGGTAAGACCAGGTATAACATGGGAGTTCTGAGATCCTCGAAAAGGAGTAATCAGTTACTAAGAAGACCAGGTATAACCTGGGAGTTACAGGTCCTCAGAAAAATGAGGAATCAGTTATCAAGAAGACCGAGGTATAACCCGGAAGATTCTGAATCCTAAAAACAAGGAAAATTGGTTTTAGACCGGATGAACTGGAAAGCACTTGGTCTAGATACATAGTCAAAATGTATCTAGACAGAAACTGGACGGGATACAATCCTTCATAACTATAAATAGAGGTGGAATTCCAATTGAAAAGGTACACATTTGTAATCCTTCTCTCTCCATAAAAACTTGCTTAGAGCTCTCACTCATTGAGGCATCGGAGTGTCTTTGAAGGTACCTCATTCTCATCTACCAACTATTATTGAAGAGCCAAAGTTGATCAGGAGCAGATTCACCAAATAGCTGGAATTTCTTCATCTACCAAGAACGCATCACGAGGAATACTACTGAGTCATCTAACGGCTACAATTTCATTTGCATATACAAATCTCGAGGAGTGTTGTGGGAACATATTTGCCACAACAGGTGGCCAGTGGCTACAAAGAACAAAGTGTTGACACAGGACGAGTTAAGAAAACGCAATTAGAGAGACTGGGTTAATCATTGCTATATGTGCGTCAACGACGAGGAAACATCCATTCATCTGCTTCTACACTGTAAGGTAGCGCAGCACATCTGGACTTTTTTTCGTTCTGAATACATGTTAATATGGGTGATTCCCTCTGCCATCTCCACAGCGCTCAACACTTGGCCATGCCCTCTATCAACTCAAGGAAGAATTTATTTATCAAGGCATTACGGGCACCAATACTTTGGAATCTATGGAAGGAAAGGAATCGCAGAGTTTTCCGAGACAAATCTTTAACTATACTCCGAAACTCATCCTGAAAATAAGACATACAATCGCATATTGGCTCTACCCTCAACCTGTTTTTCAGAAGACCTCTCTAAAAGAATTTATGGTAAACTGGAAACATTTCGTTTTTGAACCACCTTGATGTAGATCTTTTTGCTGAATGACTGTATGATTTTTCGTTAGTTTTATATCTCATTTTCTTATGGTGGATGTTGTATCTCCCCTTGATCGGGAATTTGTAACTTGTATTCCTGTTGCAGCTGGTTCCTGCTTTCCCAATATGTATTTATCTTTTTATTCTTTAGGATAAGATTATCGATGTTTAGCCAATTTTCGATGTGTTGTCCTTCACTTGCTCCCGTTAATAAAAAAAGCTGTATAAAAGTGTGCTTACAAGACAGCTCAACAAGTTATCCTTGGAGATTTTGATTAGGTAATTTTCGGAAAACTATTGATTTGATCGTCAAAATGATGGCATAAAAGATAAGAAAGAAGAAGTTATGCTTGGAGACTAGTACTTACATTCACCATTAATTTTAAGGTACCATAATCAGGTAAACAGAACCTAATCAGTACTAAAAAAACCAAACAACCACAATCATCAGTTAATCATCGATCAACCAGTTTTTGGCAACTCTAGCTACTACGTATGAGGTTCTTGGTATCGACCCAAACTCTAATTGAACCTTATCTTTCACGGTATTGCAAGTCGATCACCGTTATTTGCTAAACGATCACAGCATCAATTAACCAGACCTTTTTGTTACCGTAAGCTTCAAACCATGCTGCATTGATAAAATTGTCATCATTCTATACTTAACAGGGTGATTTGGAATCAGATGAAAATTGAAGAATCTACATAAGATCGCAAGTGTCATTTTCATCTGTAGATACGCGGAGTCTTTCCCAAGACAAATCCTTGGTCCAGCCTGCACAAACAGAAGGCACATGTATCATGATGCATTTGTAGTTCATCGTGTTGTCAAACAAATGAAGAAGGTTTGATTTATTGGCTAATATCTATAGAACATTGAGAAATTCTTACTTGAAATGCTGTGAATTTGAAAGGAGAAGCATTTTGAAAGAGTCCCTCCTGGTTAAACCATCTATCAGGGTTAAATGAAGCTGCATCTGATCCCCAGTTGTAAACCATCCTGCCCATAGAGTAAGGCACATAAGTCACCATCCCTCCTGCTCTCAATTTGGTTCCATCTGGCAAGACATCATCCTTAGCTATGCCTTTCGGATCCTGTATATGCATGTATATGTTCTATGGTAAGTACGAATAACTTGCATTCTCGAAATAAGATTTCTTTTTGCATCTCTTAATGCCGTACCTGGGGTACAGCAGGGTATAAACGAAGTGTCTCAGTGATTGCTGCATGCAAGTATGATAATTTGCTTAGTGAATCGTAGGTCAATAGACTCACGAATTGTGCTAATCTTTCAGCGAAAGATTTTGGGTCCTCTGGATCATAAGGAACCAAAGATATTTTTTCCTCTTTTGCTTGGTCCTCTTCAAAATCTTTCAGGTAATGGTACAACTTATCTGCAACATGAGGATTCACAATCATCATGTATACGAACCAAGACAGTGTTGTTGCCGTTGTGTCACGCCCAGCAATTACAAAGTTTAGAACAACATCTCTAAGGCTTTTGTCAGTTAGGTTGTTGTCTGGATTCTCACTCAACTCGACGAATCTTGACAATATGTCATGCTTTATCTGATTAGATTGAGCAGGAATTAGTTGAGGTAATCTTATATATGGTCAACGTGAGAGTATGCCAAACACATATGGTTAGTACGGAGTAGAATTCGATATAAGAACACATGGATTTGCTTACCTTACCATTCTTGTTGCTTGTTTTAGCTTCTTGTATTTCAGCTTTTCTTTTGTGAATCATACTGTATGTAAAATCATTAATGACTTTAATGCTTTGATCAAGCAACGCTTCAGACCCCACCTTAAGAAATCTTTTGATTCTCCATAAAGGGTCTATGAATCGAAGGGTAACAATGATATTTGCAGTATCGAAAGCTCGAGCGAAGTGATTATCAGGTAGTTCAGGAGCCAAAGTCCCTATTTCTACACCAAATCCCACTTTACATATGGAATTCAAAGTCATCCTCATCAATAGTTCCTGACAGATATTCAACAAAGTGTTCATGCATGTTTAGATTATCACAACCTCAAAATTGAAACAGTTTATGTTGTTCTTTTCAGTATTGTAAACTAGGGAGTTACTGTGACATACTGACATATATATACCTGCATGTCAATTTCTTTGTTTCCGACCGATGCTTGGCATAAAATACTTGAGAGTTTCATTGCATACTCTCTGAAAACAATGGTACTGAAATCTCTCAAATTCTTAGAAGCAAACTCAAAACTTGAAGTTTTCCTTTGCTTCCTCCACATCTCTCCATCTGAATTAAAAATCCCATCTCCAAGCAATACTTCCATGTATGAATGATAAACTTCACCCTTCAGTAAGATTATTAAACATTACAATTACTAATGACCAACAAAATATATAATCAAGAAATACGCTAAATTGTTTACATGGTAATCTTACCTTTGGGTAGTTATTGAAGTTCGTTTTAAGAACATGTTCCACATTTGCAGGATCGGCAATGTAAGTATAAGTGGTAAATGGCATAGGGACCTTTACTGTTTTCGACTCCGTTAACAAATTGGCTAACCAATCATGCATTCTATCATAATTCATTAGCTGTTCGATTGCTGCACCTACGAAAGGCCATGTTTTGGGTCCTTTGACATTCCTTTGCCTCCATCTGTGAAGGAAGACCGATGATACAGCCATACTAATGAGCACACTAATCATTCCCATCTTGAAACCATTTGAGGATGAAAAAATTGACAAAAACTCTAAATCTTCCATTGAACCTTAATTAGGATATAAGTGGAATGCTGTTGGATATTGATACAAACTCTAAGGTTGTTTCGATACTTATAAAGGGTAGAGATAAGTGTTAAGTAGCTAAGACTTGGGTAATTGTTCAAAGGTGATGAATGTTAGCCTTATTTCTACTTAAAACAATCTTTGTATGTTAAAGTAATTATACCTGCTGAGAATGCATTCTTTCCTGTTTTGTTGCCCATTCATGTATTTAATGTTTTTCACCTAATCTAGAGATAGTATAAAAGAGGATTTGGCGATTGTTGCGGGGTTGGAATGGGAAAAAAAAATAGAGGATTCTTTAACATAAAACTGAACCATCGGGGGTTAGCCCAATTGGTCAGGAACCTGACTCTCAAGTATGAGGTTAGCGGAGAGTTTGGAGATCTTATAAAATACTCCTCTTATGTAAATCTAGTTTAATTTAAATTGTTAATATATCTTCTTTCCTATTAAAAAAAAAAATTAACACTAAATTACTGCTGCAGCAGTGGGTGGCCGACCAAAGAGCGGTCGCACGAGGAGTCCGCAAAAAATGACCAGGTCACGGTGCGGGGTCCGCGATTAAAAGCACCAGGCACAGATATATGTAACATACACACTCTTAAAATGCCCAAATGTCCTCTTCAAATGCATCCCACGTTTGCACCTCTCCACGTTAGATATATATCAACTACATATCCTATGCACTAAACTTTTAATATGGAGTCCAAATTTGTTCACACTCCTCTAACGAGTGTATATTTCACATATTCTTCGATCGGTTGATTATTTAAGCGATGGATCAATAAATAGTTGGGAAATTACGTTCTTAAAAATAGAACTAATTTCATAACCTGTACTTGTTCTAATATTTTAGGAATTTGTTCATCATACGAGTATACGCATCGGTGTTATCCAAGCGTAGGTGAGAAAGCAATAGGCGTAAAATGATTCTTTCAGATTAAATGTACAAACATTTTAGTGTTCGATTTTCGTTATAAAAAAAAAGGTTAAATCACAGGAATGTTTGGATGTGACGACTAACCTCAGTAAATAACCTTTTTAAAAGAGAAACAAACAAAATACCAAGTATCTCCCAGTCATACACGTAGGTAGTTTCTCTCTATCATGCAAGGTTTTTCCAACACGTGGAGAGGCAACTTCGTCCTAATCCGAATTTTCAAGTACCCATTAAGCTGCTCTTCCCTTTCTTTCTCATAGTCCTCGACGTTCCTTTCAGTTCACTAACTTAAACCATGTGTCCCTAATTAATTCAAAGGTTCAATTTTGTCAATATTGCCGAACATGGGTTGGATTTGAAGCTCCTACATGGGATTAGTGTTCGAGAATCATAAGGCAGAATTTTATTTCCATGTACGCTTTATGTGTTTGTTGTATTTGCATTTAGGCTTGATATTTTTGATATAACATGGCTCTAATCTAAGATTTCATCGTTAAGAGTTGATTGTTTTTCATCAAGTTAGATTCTGATTCCGATTCTTGGTTTTTGTCATCAAGATCTTAAAATTAAAATCATTTCATCACTACTGGGTCAGGAAGTATTGAGTCAGCTGAGCGAATTGTGCTGAATTAACTCGTCTCAAGTGGTAATTGAAACGGCGGGTTCATTGGAACTCACTGGATTGGGTATAACCCGACCTGTTACTCCATCTTCTTCACCCGCGGCCAAACCGATATCGGTCCGAGATCTCAGTTAGCATTCAGTTTACTATGTTTTTTTTTACAGGTTTGAAATTCTTCATTCGGTTCTCTGCAACTGTATTCTACGATTCGGGTGTTAACTACTGCAATAGATCGAATTTTCTTATTATTCAAGCTGCAAATCCATCGGTTGTAGTATAAAACCTTCAATTGGATGAAATTTATAAAATCAGTAGTATTTTTTTTTGGAATTATTTGAAGAAGAAATATATCGATTATGATCGATTTATTGGATATTTTGGAGAAGTTTAAACATGTAATGTGTTTATTTGACAGTACTTGATCACAATTTCTGATCAATTTGTTTGATTTCTTTACATTTAATCTCAATTTTCAGTAATTTGTAAAACAAAATTTCAATTTCAATTTCCCTGCACATTTGTTGTGACGGACAACACTGGTTATCTTTCATCATTAGGGACTCCCTTTGGTCGTCCAATAAAACTGGTTTCTAATTCCTATAGCGCTATTACGGTTGAGTCAGTTAGGATTCCCAGGGTTTTACGATGAAACTACTTTATGATGAAACTATTTACGTACATCCATATAGTCTGCTAACACTGTGGCAAAATGGGAAGCTTGATGGAGGGACCCATTCATATAGGTTTCATCTTCAATCAGTTAGGTCGAACTACCTTATGGTTGTCTAGTTATAGCCTACCAGGCTACAACCCTTGTTAAAGAAATAAGAACTCATATTTACCTTGAAAAAATACCCCGTCTCTAAAGATAGGCAGGTTTGTGTGTAATTTTAGTATCTTTAGTATTAATTTTCATATCTCAACATAATTGACCTTCCAAGTAACCAAGCAAAACTAATTATCAATGTCGATTACTAGTGGATTACCCGTGCCACGATGAGCGGTATTATGGTGGCGGTGCGGGTTATTATGGGAAACTTTGCATAGTATACAGTAAAACCTCCATATATTAATATACTTGGGGATTCACAAATTTATTAATATATGGAGGTTATTAATATGGGGAGGTATACCTAGGTAACTTAAAAAGTTTCTAGTTCAAATGTATGTAACTACTAGTATTAGATAATGTACATACATATTTATAGTTCTAAATACACAAGTACATGTATGTGTCTAGGAACTTGTGGTAACAATCAAAAAATTACGTCTTTTACTCAAACAACTATAGGTAGGTATTTTGTTTCATCATAAATTTCAATGTAACAAGCTCTATATCTCTCTAATATAGTGTGGATTATTAATGAACCCACAATTGGGGATATGAAAACTAATTGGGGGATATGAATTACTTCCCCCAACCCATGGTGTGTGCTAAGGGGTGACTTTTGGGGGCGAAAATACTAAAACACCCTTCCCTCAAAATAAAAATCAAAAAACTTAAAATCAAAAAACAAAATCATATCCCCCATTTCCATCTCCACTTCTTATTAATCTTTTTAGGGTTAAAACTTTGAAACCCAAATGTTCCCCATTCTCTTTCAAATTCTAAATTTTCCCCATTTCCTTTCAAATTCTCTTCTCCTTCTCTGCCGGAAGTGATGAAGAACATGTCGGAAATGATAAAGAACATCCGGAAATGATGAAGACCACGCCGGAAGTGATGAAGACCATGCCGGAAGTGATGAAGAACATGTCGGAAATGATGAAGGTCACGCCGGAAGTGATGAAGACCATGCCGGAATTGATGAAATTCAATGCCGGAACAAAATTCCGGCATGCTCAATATAAATATATTAATGCCGGTAGTCAAGTGAAAAAAAAAAATCAATTTTCTGAATACTTTTCATCATGTGCCGGCATAGAAATTTAGGATGAAGACCACACGGAAGTGAGTTCCGGCATGGTTATTTAGGATGAAGACCACGCCGGAAGTGATGAAGAACATGTCGGAAATGATGAAGACCATGCCGGAAGTGATGAAATTCAATGCCGGAACTAAATGCCGGCATGCTCGATATAAATCTATCAATGCCGGTAGTTAAGTGAAAAAAAAAATCAATTTTCTGGATACTTTTCATCATGTTCCGGCATAGAAATTTAAGCAAAAACCATGCCGGAAGTAGTTCCGGCATGCTCGAAAATAAGATAAATGTGCCGGGAGTAGACTGATTAAAACCTGAAAAAATAGGTTTTGAAGATCAAAACCTGAAAAAAATTTGTGGTGCTACGCCCCCACGAACCCCCCCGGATAGTGGCAAACAATTTATGAAAATTTCCAGCAAATGCCGGCATGGTTTTTTGGTTGAATACCATGCCGGCACCAAGCTTTTCAATTTGCAACAATGATGGATTCAAAGAAAAAAAATCAAATTTTCAACCTCTTAGCAGCAATTCTCTCATCACAATCATCTTCCATTTTCAAAAAAAAAAAATCCACTCAAAAACCATTTTCACTCCTTCTACTCTCAACTAACCCACACAAATTCAAATAAAAATAAATATACACTAATTTATCCCCCAAATACTTAACATTTTACTAATTATAATTAATCAATAATCCTGATTAGTGGGGGCTAGATTAGGAATTAAAAAAATAATTACATAGGGGGTCACCCATAATTGCTATCGGGACACCGTTTTTGTCCTGTAGCTATATCCCCCAATTAATTCTCATGTCCCCCAATTGCGCGTTCTTATTAATATATAGAGGTAAATTCCTTAAGACGGAACTGAAAAAAAAAAACATTAATATTAAAATGTGGAGGTTATTACTATTTATAACTGGCCCATGTTGGTACCATGATTTTTTTTTAATATATAGAGGTTATTAATATATAGAGTATCAATATATGGAGGTTTTACTCTATATATGTATCCAACTATACGTCATTAAAATACCTGGGTTTACAACTAGCCATTGCTAGTGAACCATTATCCGTCTCGAATCCCGCCCGAGGGTAACCACTAAAATATAACAACTCGTGTTTGTATAAAAAAATACTTTTAGGCACGATTGATTTGATAATGATGATGATGTAAAATAGGGTTAGATGATGAATTAAAGATAGATAATTAAAGAAGACATGAATTTAACGTGGTTCGACGAGTTATGCCTACATCCCCGGACGAATCCACTGTGTTTGGCATGGAAGAAGTTTGAATTCTAGGGAGTTCCAACTACCTAGAAAATGAATTCCATTCATCTAAATGTATGTGTTTGGCATGATTATGGATGAAATTGATAATTGCCTCATTTTAATTTTTCAAATGTTTATTTCTTCTAAAAAGTTATTAATTAATATATCATTTACTAGTAAATTTATTTCTTAATCACTGAATTTCCTAATTTAATTTTTAATAATACAATATTGTATATTTTAATAATAACTACATAAAAGACTTGTAAATTAATAAATGTGATATTAGTAATTAACTTTTTTTAATGTAAATACAATTTTAATGAAAAGAAATTTTGATATTTAAATTTTTATCGTTGTTACGAAAGAGTTGTCTAGCAAGTTCACAATGACAGACCGTGACTCCACCTTGCTGCAATGCAACAAAATCAAGCATGCCCAAGACTATCTATTCGTCGTGTGTATCGTTGGGCTTAACCAAAGCATTGGGCCTAGATAGTTTAGCTCCATACTTTGTTATAGGCTCGGTATCCCGTTATTTGACAATATCTTCAGGAATCACGCTCTACACTGCGCAAGTGATGTTGGGCTTAAGTTCCGTCACAATCTTGTTAGAGATGTTTTTGCTGATACATGCTACAGAGCTGGAGTTTCGGCCAGGAAAGAGGTGTGCCTTGGTTTTCATCGATTGACAGTGCATTGCGGCCTGCAGATGTTTTGGTCTATAATTGAGAGAATTGTCAAGATGTTTGTTTCGATATCACGGGGGGTCTCACCCTTCACTGGTGGTGGTATCGTGCCATTATCCAATGCAATCATTCGTAAACGCAACAAATATCTCGACAAATGCATTGCCCACAGATATGGTTTTGGTATTCTGGCATTCACTACCCTTGGGGAACTAGGTGAAGATACTATTAGTTTTCTAAAAAGATTAAAAACTTGCATTGCTAGTTATGATGCCACCACTAAGGTGGGTAGTTTTCTTTTTCATATAGGTGTGGCTATTCAAAAAGGATCGGTGCCCAGCTGAGAATTCATATATTTCAAAGATTCAATTGTAGATGTTATTTAATTCATATATTTTGTATCTAAAGAGAGAAGATTATTTTAAATTAATATAATATTAATAATAATCAGTTTTGGTATTTTTTTTTTTTTAAATAAAACTATTATTTTTTAATTAAACATAATTTGCCAACAATAGTAATTAATTATGTAAATATAATTTTAGTGAAAATAAATTTTTATGTTTGAATTGAAAAATTATTTAAATTATTAATTTAAATATATATAATACTAATAATTATCAGTTTTGATATTTTAAGTAAAACTATTATTTTAAATCAAAAATTAATAATTTATCAAAATACTAATGTATTTAAATAATAAGAAAAGAAAATATTTTCTAACGATGGTACTACTTTGCGTCCTGCTGATATTATGGTTTTTAATTTGGACGTGACATGTGTTTAGATGTTACTGGAGTCTCTCCTTTCACTGGAGGTGGAGTTCGTTCGTTCCAGCCTGGCTTAGCCTTAAGCAATGCCATTACACGGAAAAATAAAAAATATCTTGACAAGTGTGTTGCTCAAGGGTATGGGTTTGGTGCTTTGGCATTCTCCACTTTTGGTGAACTCGGCGATGCCACAGTCGAGTTTATGAAGAGATTGCACAATCATTTGTCTAGATTTGATATTAATGCAAGGAGATGTAATTTATTTTTTCATAGATTAGGGATTGTTATTCAGAAAGGTGTTGGAGCCCAGCTTGTTGCTAGGATTCCAACTAGTTTCTTGCAGTCTTCTTCTATTTTCGATGAGGACTTGTCCTAATTAGTTTTTAATTTATTTATTAATAGAAAATTTTAATTTAAAAAAATAATATATATATATATATATATATATATATATGAGAATAACTAAATATTAATAAAGTATTAAAAATTACTAATAAAAAAATATTATAAATTCTAAAAAATATATAATTATATTTTATTCTGCCATGATCTTGTTCGGGATACTATTGCAGACATGTATTTTCGTGCGGGTGTCCCATCTAGGAAAGAGGCTGCACTTGGTTTTTTATTTAATGATAGGGGTGCTCTTCGACCAGCGGATATTCTAGTCTAAAATTGGGAGAGCGGGCGGGATGTGTGTTTGGATGTCATTGTGGTTTTGTCGTTTATGGGTGGAAGGGTTCATACTTTCCGACCCGGGCTAGCTCTTAGCAATGCTATCAACCGCAAATGCAAGAAATACTTCGATAAATGTTTGTCCCATTGTTATGGTTTGGTACATTGGCATTCTCGACAATTGGTGCACTCAGCGACGATTTTGTGGATTTCTTGAAGAGGCTTAACAATCACTTTTCTAAAGTGGATGTCAATGCGAATAAATGTAAATATTTCTTCCACATATTAGGGGTAGTTATACAAAAAGGTGTTGGCGCCCAGCTTATCGCTACTAGTTTCTTGTCTACCAAAGTTGTGTAATTCATTTCAAATTTATAATTGTGGGAAATTAACTATTGTTCAAAGAAAAAAAGAAAGTACAAAAAGTTGAAATGTCAAAATGGTTAATGGGTGGAGTTAGAAGGATGGAGTTCCAACTTCCATGAGGGAGGTGTGATTTCAATTTCCATTGAATGATGAAGTTTCAACTACCTTGAATTCCAATTCCATCCATGCCAAACAGCCTAGGATATGAACTCCATCCTTGACTCCTCCCGTTGACTGAACTCCACCCTCAACTCCCTCCATCCCAAACGCACCCTAAAAGAATTATAAAGGTTTTTCACAGGGTTAGAAAGTACTCCCTCCGTCCCACTATTAGTTAACCTATTTATTTTTAGATTTTTTCCCATAATAGACCTATATCATTAAACAAGGAGATATTTCTAAAATTAACCTTTTAATTGATTATTGTTAGTATGAGAAATATGCATAATTTGATAGGGATGTTTATATTCGTTGCGTAGGTGTTTTAAAATGCTTTTCAATTGTATAAAGTTTGCGAACATCCGTGGTGTAGTTTGAGAGATGAATCATTTCTAAATTTTACTAGTTATTATTCATAAGGGTATAATTGTAAAAAATACTTAAAATACTCTTTTCCCTTCCTTGCCTTAAGAATCGTGCAAACTTGAACTAGGTCATCTAATAATGGGACGGAGGGAGTATAAAATAGGTTGGTTTCTTAGAGTTTAGACCCATGTATTTATAGTCTATGTTAGACCTTAGCTACTTGGGCAGCAAGACGTGTGGAAATTTCTGGAACCTTCTATCTGGGCTTGGCTAGCGGGCATTGCGGCTATTTTATAGAGGGTACAAACATCGCACCCTCTTAACATCCAACTTGTTGTGGGGTTAAGAAGTTCACTTTTCCCTCTACATCGATCGGCAATGACGTAACTCACCCCCAAGCATGAGTTATCATTATTGTAGTAAAACGTAGCTCACCCCATTGTTTTCAGAAATATTACAAAGACACCCCCAACTATGGTAACCTGCAATGAATTTGCTCACGTGCTAGCCGAGATTTTTTGGGAAGTAGCGGACTTGTCATGCTTGAGATATAGTCGAGACTTGGGCGGAATGTGGTGTGCTTGCGGCTGCGAAAAGGCAGTTTGCTCGCAATGTAACATGGATGTAGCGCTCGCTGCTAGGGCAGGCTGGCATGTCGCTTATCTATAGTAAGAGTCTGAGTCAACATAAGGTATCGGGCTCCTGGTTGAGATGAGACTTTGTGATTTCATTGATACAAATCTTTATACTCGCGTGAAAGGAGAGATTTTATGCTTGCGATAAAACCAAGACTTAAGTGCTCACGTGCAAGGTGAGGCTTTAGGCGCTTGCTATGTAATGCAAGGATAAACATTGAAGGGTTTAAGCAATAATTATCTGCAATATCAATGGATCATGTTGTCTACGAATCTCAGAAGCAACAACTCCAACGAACTTTGAACTCGATCTCCATGCAACCGCGAACTTTGTTATCCACAAATTTCTAACTCGATCAATTTAATGCCCCAAATACAGATAAAACTTTTTGAAACACGTGATTTTTTTGCCTCAGTGTTATAGGGAATTTAAATACGAACCCAACGAACCAAAAATCACTCGATTTAGACTTGAAACGAAGAAGATATTGAAGAAACAAGATAGTGAGTCGAATCGGGGGAGTCGGGTCGGTTTTGACTGTATGGAACGATGATGTAGCATAATGCTGACATGGCAAAGCTTACTATACCTTAATTGCTGACATGGAAGTAACCGGTGCTGACATGGAGACCACTGATATGGCAATCACTGCTGTTGACGTGGCAGTCGGTGACTGGACCATAAATTATGATATGGCGTAGGTTGGCGCTGACATGGCTTCCGCTAACTGGACCATGTCTGGTTGGACCATATGCTGGAGTGGTTGGACCCAAACTGAACCAGATCGGTTGGACCGGTTGGAGATGCTAGTGAACCGTCTTCTTGGCTTGGGCTTGGCTCAGGTTGGCTCTGGCTTGGCTCGGTTGGAATTGAACTTGCAGTCACGCTTTCTGCAACACATGTTTCTGTTACAGTTTTCGCCACACTTTCTTCAAAACCCTAATTTTTAAAAATTTCTATTATTTTTGCACGGATTTCGTGCATGATTTCCGAGTTTTATTTAATACTTTACTCAATGGGAAGAACACGATTGTTTCACTCGAATACCCTTAGTCAGCGCTAATGTTTGTACTAAAACTTACTTTTAGGAACAAAACACGATTGATTTGATGATGCTGATATAAAATAGGGTTGGAAGACGAACTAAAGATAAATAATTGAGCTACAAATTTGACGTGATTCGGCGAGTTTTGCCTACATCCACGGACGAATCCCCTAGTGGGGATATTTTTTATTGATATAAGCATTACAAAGGTTTTTCACAGGGTTAGAAAGCATATAATAGGTTGGTTTCTTAGGGTTTAGACCCATGTATTTACATAGTCTATGTTAGACCCTAATTATGAGACTAAATTTAAAAAAGCGGGGGTCTAACAACCACACCCAATATTTTGTTTAGGCAATTTGTATGTACAAACTCCAATATAATTTCCCAGAGAATCAACTAGACATTCAGACTCAATCAATGTAAATATATCTAAGATTTGTATCTCTGTTTCTCAATGTAATCAACAAATCAAACAGATAGAATGCGTGAGCCTGATTATTATGAGAAACAACTTTAACGGTACCAAAGACCAATGTTCAAGTGTCAATCAATTTATATCAACAACCAAAGGTTGATTATCTAATTGATTGAACTACGCACAACCTGTGATATTTCAATTATATAGAAAATATAATGCGGAAAAGAAATAACACAAACACCAGAAATTTTGTTAACGAGGAAACCGCAAATGCAGAAAAACCCCGGGACCTAGTCCAGATTTGAACACCATATTGTATTAAGCCGATACAGACACTAGCCTACTGCAAGTTAACTTCGGACATCAATGTAGTTGAGCCCTAACCAATCTCACAATGATCAAGGTACAGTCGCGTCCTTTGAATCCCAGCAGGACTCTACGCACTTGATTCCCTTAGCTGATCTCACCCACAACTAAGAGTTGCTACGACCCAAAGTTGAAGACTTGATAAACAAATCTGTCTCTCACAGAAAAGTCTATTGAATAGATAAATCTGTCTCCCACGGAAGTACCTATGAGTTTTGTTTCATCTTTTGATAAATCAAGGTGAACAGGAACCAATTGATACACCGAACTTATATTCCCGAAGAACAACCTAGTAATATCAATCACCTCACAATAATCTTAATCGTATGGTAGCTAAACAAGATATTGTGGAATCACAAATGATGAGACGAAGATGTTTGTGACTACTTTTTATCTTGCCTATCGGAGATTCTCGAGAAAATCTTAGAGAAGATAGTACTCAATACGATAGAACAAAGCAAGATCAGAACACGCAACTACAGAGAAAATAGTTGGGTCTGGATTCACAATCCTAATGAAGTCTTTAAGTCGTTAACCTATAATGGTTTTAGGAAAAACCTAGGTTAAAGGAAAATCGACTCTAGTCGCAACTAGTATCACACAGGAGGTGTGGGGAATAGGTTTTCCAGTTGCTAGATTTCTCCCTTATATAGTCTTCAAATCATGGTTTGCAATCAATGTTATTGTGGTAACAAAGCATTCAATATTCATCGTTAGATGAAAACCTGATTACAGTCAAGCTAATATCTTTCAACCGTTAGATCGAACTTAGCTTGTTACACACAAATGAAAAGTGACTTCATTTAGATATGGGTAACCGTACCTAAACGTGTACACCTTGTTGGCTCAACAATAGTTAACCAAAGTTAGCCATATGAACACTTTCATATCAACCTTGTTCATCTTAACACAATGTTGATGGTGGTTTTTAGTTCAAGGCTAAAATTGTGAAACCCTGTATTTAATTTGCCATCGTTCTGCAAAGAAACAAAGCCATTTAAAAGTAATGAGTGCCTATGCCTCTTTACTTACATATGTATTGTGCAATTCATTATATTTATATATGAAATTTATCCAGAATGGTGCATGTAGCAACAATCCCAGATGTTCTATAAATTTTATCTTCCACCTGCATTACTCACTAATGCATGGCCTTTCGAGTATTTATTATATGCTATGTTCCCCATCTGAACTCTTGATATTGACATGACATGACAATTAATGTTTGCTCACAGCTGAGTAGCATGAATTTCCCGAAGTGTCAGGATTAAGATTTGCGTGGAAGTACTCAATTAGAGGCACGCAAAGTTATGTTGTCCTCTGAAATATAATTAGTGATTTTATCTGAACGCACAAAATTCACAAAATTCAATCTTTCTGACCTAATTTTATTAGGTCTTTTGCGGCCTGCGCAATATCTTGAACCCTATTGGTCGAGACCAAACCTAGGCAAACTAGGAAATTGATCCATCATAGAGCTAGTAGGAACAAAATCCTATTAAAAATTCGAAAACAAGAAATAAAGAGAAATTGCGGCAAATAAAGGCAGCAGCAAAAGGAGGCGCGGCCACGCCACTTGGCTGTCCGGTTTTCCCTAGCAGGCGCTTCCCATGGCCGACCGGCAACGCCCCATACTACTGCTTGCTGGCCCTTCCTTTCCACCGACCAATCAAATCGCTCTAAATGCGCAGCATACACTTTTAATTAAAAGTGGAAGTTGGCTGGTCGACACACCTAATTCCTTAAGGAATCGAATATAAGCTGCCCATGTCAGTCTTAAAACGATCACGGGCGCACGTTTTGGCCGGCTGAATTGTCAAACTTGGACGCCTCCTGGTGCGACCGGACAAGCACCGTCATGCACACCGGTGGGCCCACTAATACCTAGGCCAATCGGAGCCCTCCCAACCTGCGAGCAGAGCTTCAAACCGGTAGCTCAAAGCAACTTTGTCAGACGGTTTCGAAACCTCAAGGTCGACCAACGACAGCACATTACTGCCGCAAAGCAATCTCGGCCGTCCAACTTCGCCAGCCGAATCGATCGGCCTAGATCTGCTTTTCGGGGAACCAATGAGATGCCTCCATGATCATCGGCCTCCCCTCTCCTGTATGGAATGATCGGCCCATCCCCAACTCGTTCGAACAGTTCCTGGAAGCTGCCCAAAGCAGGCTAGTCGCGCTGCCTACAAAAGTATTAATAAATTCAACGACAACACGTAACTTCCGCAAAGCATCTTGGTCGTCCAACTTTGCTAGCCAAATTGACCGGCTTAGATCCAATTCCGAGTAACCAATAAGGTGCTGTAGTGATCACCGGACGCCCCCCTTCCACAAGGATTGATCGACTTGCCCTTGGCCTGCTCGAGCGGCTCCTGACAGCTGCCCAAAGATGGCCGGCCGCGCTCCTTTTAAGACATTAATTTCCGCTTTTAATTTAAACAAGATCTATACAACGATGCTTCATGAGTATTGAATCTTTGAGATGATTTCATATAAGCAATGATTTATATACATCGATTACAGACGATGTTTTATAAATATTGATTTCACAAATAATTTAATTATTTGACCTAAAAGCATTACATGCTATTTCTTGCGGCAAGTCTCACAACTTGACTTGTCACATATGACTGCCCGCCGCCTAGCTTGAGCGTGATTGGTCAGAATAATTAGGTCTTGCAGGAAAGACTCACTCAGCAGCCTGCTGCATATTTTTCTACAAAAATACTCGAGACATCAAACATGTCACAAACTGGGGGATGTTCATCAGGGTATTGGTCTGGCGGTTTACAGCGTGCGGCGTGCAACACGCCCATTATGAGAAAGTGTCAGGAAAGGCGGACAGTTAGTGACAGCAGAGAAATAGTGGGTGTAAACCGACCAGTCTTCCCCTCATAGTAGGGACGTGGTTTTCAACATTTTACACAATCCTCACTTCTCCATCACTCAACTACTTTCATTTCCTATGAGATCAGGGTGTGTTCAACTATGACTTGTATAAATAGGTTTTCAACCTGTTTCAACCGGACAACAGTTTTGGTTATCAACACAAGTATCCAGAAAATACCAAGAACTTATAGCTTACATTCCGCAAGCAAGTTCCACATTCTGATACAAGTCATAAACAACAACACCTTCAGAGTTAACCACTTTGATCTCAACACCTTCTTCGCTTCCCTCCTTAAGATCAACCCTTCTCCTTCATTTTGTGACTGAAGCAAGACTGGAATGGCCATTTCTTGGCTTAGGCCAGAATTGTACAGATTGATCTCTTGAATCTAAATTACTCTCGTGCAGTGCATTTGTTTAGGGTTTAGATTCGTTTCTCGGCGGCACACCCAAATTTACCATTTCCAGCAGAATCAGTTTTTACCTCAAAACACACAACTAGTTCAAATGAATCAAATGAAACTAGTTATATAGTTGTTCAATTGTTTATATTCTCATAGAAGTATACTAGACATAATTGAAGCAATATCGATTTTGATTCACTCAAATCAAGTCATGAACATTATAGCCACGGTTTGCAAAAGATTGTATTCCTTAATTTATAAATGTATTAGTTCATGAACAAACCGATTTTATAAAATAACCCACTCAAGTATGCAAACGGGTACATATACCTAAGTAGTCAGACTTGGTCTGGGTTCGCCAATATGCAAACGGGTACGCATACTGTCGTACACCACCAAACTCAGTTGAATTCCGGGACTTGAACTTACGCCGGTACGCATACGGGTATGCATACTAAGTTCCCGGACTTCAACTAAACAAACCAGTACGCATACGGGTATGCATACTATGGTTCCTGGACTTAGAATAACTTGCAACAGTTAGCATACAAGTATGCATTCTGTGCTATATCCAATTAATGGTTAATTGTTCTAAACTCCCATTTCAATCATTGAAACATTCTTAGAAGACGAAATAGCTGTCTCACACAAACTATTAGCTTTGAAGCAATTTTCAAGTGATTAAATGATCAGTACGAAACATTCCGAGTCTACACCAAATGACTGTCTCACACAAATCATATAAGATTTGCCAGGCGATTTTCACATGATCATCTTTTGACTTTAGTCAAGAATATAAGATGAACATGGTTAAAGCGAAAGCTTACCAGCACATATTTCGAGAAATATGTAAGCGAGTTAAACTCAGCTCGAAATATCAAATTTGTATAATTGAAGTCTATATAGCTATACGACTTTTGTCTCAAATAGGAGATATAGTAGAAATATACTTTTGAGTGATAGATGAGTTCAAGTCTCCACATACCTTTTGTTGATGAAGTTCCACAAGATCCCCTTAGTAGTTTTTCGTCTTCAATCGATGATCGCTGTGAAGTCTAAAGCTCAACTACACTTTCTATCCTAATCCAAGACTTAGCTATAAGTATACTAGAAATCAAGACTTATAGTTTCGGCAACTAAACTTGACAAACAAGCTTGAGATAGCAACGCTTGCGAGTTCGACCGAGCAGTGCTTTAATAAAATTCATATGCAAATAACTTGAGCAGAAAGACGTGTGGAAATTTGGGTAACCTTCTATGCTAGGTCACTGATGCTTCCTTTGAAGTTAATAAAAATGAACTCTATCTTTTTGCTCTATAATCATGATATCGCTGCATAATATGAACTCGTTCAGGCTAACATATGGAACTGAAAGAATAATAACTTACAACAAACGATAGATTGCTACTATCTATATGTCTAACATAACGGTCGACCAGTTCCATTTTTTTAAAGGTGGTTACATTATTTGGTTTTGTCATGCACCATATGTATAACTAAACAACATAGTGTGCTCAAATTATAAGTTTTAGGAATTGCTTTCCCATCAAACTCATGTAAGTGGATGCTACAAATTAACACCAGAACTTGCTTCTCACGCCTGCACCACCTATAGAATTGCAACAAAATAGGCACCACTTGACCCACCAATGTCCACCTTGGAAGAACCCAATTATTCCATGATCAGATCACCGATAAAACGAAGTGCGGGTGGTACTTCCAAAGACCCATACTTTCGACTACAAAAACCCATCAATTATCCTATTCTGTTAAACATGACACAAAATACATCCAACCTTATTCATCGAGTCTCATTCAGACCGAATCAGGCCTCAAGTCAGATTGCTTCAACACTGATTCAACTTGAGTTAGCTGTGAGTATGACTTTTTTCTTTCAGTCAGTTGAAACTAAAAAAAAAAAGGTTGCAACCCTGGTTTCAATATAATCAGTTGAAACAAAATTTTGTTTCAAAATAAACTTATTGTACCACCAAAAATATTGGTTTTGATGACAAAAACTCAACCAAGTCAGTTAAAACCAAAATTGGTTTCAACATAAAGCTATCATATTTCCAACGACAAAAACTAGGAAAAACCAGTTGAAACCAAACCCAGTTTTACCTTATCAATACAATTTTGTTGTATTTCAGCACTGGTTTCAAAGACAAAAATTCAACATAATCAATCGAAACCAGACCCGGTTATAGCACAAACTTACTGTATCACCCAAAAAAAAACATTGGTATTGACGTTATTTAATTTTTGTCAAAATCAGTTGAAACCAAACCTGGTTTCAACATAAACTTATGATATATCACCGACAATATTAGTTCCACAAAAAAACGGCAACGATGCCAATCCCTTATATTAGTATCAGTTGATACAAAATTAAACCGATATATAACAACAACAACAAAAAAAAAAAAAAAAATCCTTGAAACCTAAATCCTAAAATGCTAGTGGGATCGTTTCCGTCAACATCAGCTATAATTTCATCAAACTTAATCAATCGTGTCATCAATAATTGAATCAAAATTCAGTACTTCATCACAACTTTTACTCCTTTGAGACTGCACATTTTATGTTATGTCATCAACTATCCAATTAAAATAAAATCTCAAGTTAAGTTAATTTCATATATATATATATACCTTAGTAGCAAGTTTACCAACATCTAGATAAGCTATACAAGTAAGAGTGTTTAGAATTATGTGTTACAACTTTTATCATGACAATAAGGAGTTAAGAATATTTAAGTGTATATGACAGCTTGAACATGATTTTACACTTATATACAAGATATTCGATTATTGTATATATAGTTATGATCATGAGTTCTAAATGCATGCTCAGATGGAAACTATAATTTTTTTATCAACATGTTATTGTGAACTTCATGACAGTCACACAATAATTATGAGAGAATAGTTCAAGATAAATACTTGGTATATGTAATCCGTAGTCCGTCATCGATCAACTTGTAAGTAGTAATACCTTGTGGTGGTTTTGATTTCTCTTTCTTGACCTTAGCCGTAATTAGTCTTAATTCCTTGGATACAATAATTATGGTTATTCTTTCCCTAATTTTGTAGGCAAAGAGAGGACCAAGTTCCTAGGGTTTTAGTATTAGCCTTTAGATCTCGACCATCCATCTAGGAAGAGCTATAACAGTAAACTAACTCCTTATAAACCAAGGAAGATCTTATATAAATCATGGCTTAGACATTAATAATATCCTTGATATAACCTAGATTTTCACGTGACCCAATAATTGACCCATATTTTTATCATATTTTGTAATGTATATATTGTTGGGATCTTTTTTTTTTTTATGGAAAAAGATAATATATTAAACTAAGCAAGGTAATAAAGAAGATCTACAATTTCATTTTCATCAAAAATATTAGAAGTAATACTCTCTTTTCTCACTCGTTGACACAAGTGTGTTGATATATGATGAAGTCTTCTGATCCTTGCTTCTTTTGCGACTGAGTCCGGTACAACATTGTAATCTCTGTTTATAAATTTTACCTGAGCTTGAGGGAGTTTATCCAACAAAGAAATTGCATCTTTAATAGTATTCTCTGCAACCCATGAAGCATCTGTATATTTTTTGGTGATATAATCCAAGGAGTTTACAGTCTGTGACTATACAGACGCTGGAAAGAATATTATTTTCTAGCCACTTTAAAGCATTTAAAAGAGCTTTTGCTTCTGCATGTAATGATTGACTATATTCAAGGTTTTGAGGAACTAAGAACCAATCTCATTATAACGGTTCGAAACCAAGATTGGCTCAAGGATAAGATTGAGGAAACAAAAGCTGATATAGCTGATATGAAAAATCGGGTTGAAAGACTTGAAAAACAAGAAGTGGTTCCGGACAAGTCTATTGAGACATGCTTTAAGAGTTTGAGCACTGAAGAGACCTCCGTGAATAACAAGAGAACCACTAGAGATTAAGTTATTTATTGTATTACTTAATCTAGTATAATAAACATCAAGTTTTGATTTCTTTCATTGAGTGTATTGGTCTATTATGAATAAAATTATTTGATTGGTGATTTTTCTTGTGATAGTTTTTGGTTTACATAGCATGTGCTTAATTGCTTTTACCTTATTGCTATGTATGTTTATGGGATGTTTGATTTCGGTTTTACTACCTTAATATTCGATCTCATATATTGTGAACCCTCATGGTTTGGGTGACTTTTTGATTTAGCGGGATTAAGTTCTAGCCCTTGTAGGTAGGATTTATCAAAGGATTATGAAGGGTTCTAATAGAAACAATATGTGAAAAAGTCACAATATGTTGAATCGGTTTTGGCTTAGCATAAAAGCATATGTGTTTCGACGGTTTTCAACTTTTGCTTGCAATTGTTAAAACCGGTTTTCAACCTTTCTCTGGTAAAGGTTGAAGTGTGTTGTTATTCTTTTGTTCACGCATAAGGATGACAACGTAGTGATATTTCGATATCAATTCTCCCTGGACGAAGATGCAATCATATTGGAGAAGTGGATGCGAAATTTGAGGTAACAATCTTGTTAGTTAATTGTTTTCCTGTTTAAGAAAAGCCTGAGTTTATATTATATATATTTGTTGCTTTTGATTAACAAAATTTCGGTTCAATTGATATTTATTCCATGATATGTGTGTGGATGTGTGTTTCAATTGGTTCCGGTTAAGAAAAACTATTGTTATCTTGCTTTATTGTGTGGTATCAATTGTTTAGGCTTACAAAATTTCGGTACAATTGATGTGTGTGTGTGATTCAATTGGTTCCGGTTAAGAAAAACTATTGTTATCTTGCTTTTGTATGGTATCAATCGTTTAGGCTTACAAAATTACGGTGCGATTGTGGTGCTTATAATGTCTATGTTGTTTCAATTGCTTCCGGTTGAGGTGAATAATTATGCAAGTTGATTTATTTTGGGTTGTATGAATTATTTATGGCTTAACAAAATAATATGTGTACGGGATGAGTTGTTTAGTCCAATTCGATTCCGGATAAGATAAACTAAGTTAATTCTGATCTTAGTTAGACTTATCGAAGTGAGGTTTCGGTTATTCAAGTCTAATTGAATGCCTAAACAAGAAATGCTAGTTAACTAACCTAATACTTGTCTTGTTTAAAATTTAAAGGTCTAAGTTTATGGATAATTAGAACCTGATGAGAAAATTGGAGTTCATCTTTATTTTTGTCTTATCGAATTAAGCGGTTGTTTTTGAACAATCGGTTTAGCAAAGTGTTTGAGGGTGAAAACGGTTTCTGTTGATTTTGGTAATTTGTGTGTGGGTGAGAAACGAATTTAAACCCTAAATAATGTACTGCAAGGGAGTACTTTAGATTCGAGAGATCAATCTGTACAAATCCGGCCTAAACCAAGAAATGGCCTTTCCAGACTTGCTTCGGTCACAAAGTGAAGGAGAAGGGTTGGTTTTGGGGAGGGAAGCGAAGAAAGTATTGAGACCAGAATAGTTGATTCTGGAAGAGTAGTTGTTTTACGACTTGTATCAGAAAGTGGGAAGTTAATAGATGGAGAGCTAGAAAATGTTTTCTGAGTGTTGTATGTTCCTGACCTGAACTTGTTTTTCGGTGGAAATAGGTAAGACCCATTTATACAAGTCGAAGTGAAACGTACTCTGGTCTCATTAAGAAATGGAAAACGGGTGAGTAAATGGGAGGAGGTGGTAACCGGTAACGCCTGGAATTGATGTTCCATAAAAGAAAGTGTTTCACCATTACTCCTTGTATTTACTAACCGCCTCATCCTTATGACACTTTCTTATAACGGGCATAGTGTACGCCGCACGCTGTAAACCGCCAAACCAATACCCAATGAGCATCCCCCAGTTTGTGACATGCGTTGATGTCTCTAGTGTTTTCGTTGAAAACATGTAGCTACGTGTGTCATGGCCAAAGGATTTGGCGTTTGTAGCCGAGTTGGTGCCGTGACCAAAGGATAGGCGTCGTAGCCAGGTTGGTTCCGTGACCAAAGGATAGGTGTCGTAGCCAGGTTGGTGCCGTGACCAAAGGATAGGCATCGTAGCCAGGTTGGTGCCGTGACCAAAGGATAGGCGTCGTAGCCAGGTTGGTGTCGTGACCAAAGGATAGGCATCGTAGCCAGGTTGGTGCCGTGACCAAAGGATAGGCATCGTAGCCAGGTTAGGATTTTGGCGCGGCCAGGCTAGGATTTTGGGCGTGACCAGGCTAGAATTTTGGCGTGGCCAGGCTAGGATTATGACGTGGCCAGGCTAGGATTTTGGCGTGGCCAGGCTAGGATTTTGGCGTGGACACGCTGGGATTTTGGCGTGACCAGGCTAGGATTTTGGCGTGGCCAGGCTAGGATTTTAGCGTTTGGCCAAAGGTGGCCATGCGTTAGCTGGTGACCTTGGACGACTAAGATCTGCATCTTAGACGGAAGGGTGGCCGTTGATCGTTGCAACCCTTCGTTTGGTGAAAGCATGGCTGTCATGGCTTTAACGTGGAGTGGAGCCACTAGTAGTGTGCGGTTTGGAAGGGAAGCGCTTGCGGCTTTGTCTGAATTAGGGTTTGGTATGCTGAAACCCTAATTAGCGCCCTTTACTAGAATCGATGTAGAATTCTCATACAGACTCGGATTTTGATGGTCCGCCCCTCCATTATATACGGAAAAGAATTTCCTATCTCCCTACCCGGGAATATTTAGGTTTTGAGCTTGTTCGGGAGATGAAAAACAGCCCGAAAGTAAAACCCAAGAAGAATTCCAAGGTTACCATGCATTGTTTAGCAACCTTGGATGGCTAGGATTCGTATCTAGGATGGAAGGGTGGCCGTTGATCGTCGCACGCCATCGTTTTGGTAGCCGCATAGGGAAGGCCGGCATGGTGGGACGCGGCAAGGTGGTTGGCATGCCATTGGCACATGTGGCATGGCATGCCTTGGCCCGGTTTGGCATGGCCAAAACTAGGGTTTTGGGACAAAGGTTACCATGCATTGTTTGGCGACCTTGGACGTCTAGGATTTGCATCTAGGAGGGAAGGGTGGTCGTTGATCGTCGCACGCCTTCGTTTTTGGTTGCCGCATGGGGAAGGCCGGCATAGTGGGTCAAGGCAAAAAAAGGCGCAGATGGCTTGGCATAGTGGAGCCAAGGGTTTAGCATGGACGGATTGGCATGGTGGGGCCAAGGAAAGGTGCGGTTGGCTTGGCATGGTGGGGCCAAGGGTTTGGCATGCCATTGGCGCATGGTGCGGCTAGCATGGTTGGGGCCAAGGCTAGGTGCGGTTGGCTTGGCATGGTGGGGCCAAGGGTTTGGCATGTCATTGGCGCATGGTGCGGCTAGCATGGATGGCATGCCTTGGCGTGGTAGACGTGGCTGGCATGGTTTACCATTGGCACAGTGGTGCGGCTGGCATGGTTGGTATGCCTTGGCGCGGAGATGTGGCTGGCATGGTTTGCCATTGGCAAAGTGGTGCGGCTGGCATGGTTGGCATGCCTTGGCGAGGAGATGTGGCTGGCATGGTTTTCCATTGGCACAGTGGTGCGGCTGGCATGGTTGGCATGCCTTGGCGCGTAGATGTGGCTGGCATGGTTTGCCATTGGCAAAGTGGTGCGGCTGGCATGGTTGGCATGCCTTGGCGCGGAGGTGTGGCTGGCACGGCATGCCATTGGCACATGTGTGTGGGAATTAGGGTTCGGCCTATCGAAACCCTAATTAGTATTAAAAAAAAGGTACCCTGGTAATTTTCTCGTAGATATATTAAAGGGTTCAATAAGTGCGCTTAGTATAGACATTATTACTTAAGTTCTGTGACGTCACTGTCTGACTAGGGTTTTACGATTTTAACCCTAAGCTAAAAACCACCATCAACATTAAGTCCCCTGCTTAGCTCGGAACAGGGGCATTGTTGCGAGGTAAGCATAAGATGGTGACAGACAAGGACAGAATCGAAACGTAAATCATGCAAGATGGTCAGGAAGATTCGTCTAACCTTTTTCGAGAGGTAAAGAGAGTTTGTGCTTCCTGTGTTGGTGGCCTTGCATGAATTGCACTTGTGGTGTTGATGGCTAGACCGTGAAGTGGTGAGATGTAGACTGTCGTCTTGGCTTAGTCACGCATCATCTTGGCTGGACTAGGGAACGCGTAGGTACTGGCTTAACAAGTTATTGGCGTTGCTCGGCTCGGAATAGGAGCCGTAGGTTTTGTGCGTCTTGGAATGGAACCGCAGTCATTGTATTGGCTTGGAATGGAGCCGTCAGCATCGGTCGGCTTGGAATGGAGCCGTCAGCATCGGTCGGCTTAGAATGGAGCCGTCAGCATTGGTCGACTTGGAATGGAGTCGTCAGCATCGGTCGTCTTAGAATGGAGCCGTCAGCATTGGTCGTGTAGTTGCAGGAAATCCCACACTACACCCCTTACTCAGTTTTGCTTAGTTAATTCATTGAAAGATGTATGAACAAGAATCTTTGTTAATTGATTTCATCAAATGTTTACACCAGAACTAGATTTACACTTGAAAGCTATAATGCTATTAAATTTCTCTCTCCTAATGACTTGCTTTTCACTCCAAAAAGATCTCTCCCTCACCACAGACTCACTCAGCCCTTTATATAGGGTAATACATAGTGGATGACAGCTAAGCTATCCTTTATTTTCGGGAATGTCTCGCGAAGTGTCGCAAGTGTGCGACTGTTCAATCTCGCGACACTTCTTAACCCTCGCCAAGTTCCATGTCTTTTCTCATTGTTTTGTGTGTCGTTATTCATCGCGTCATTTATTTTAGGTATGTCTGCGCATTTCTTGCGACATCGTCATTTATTAACCCCGCGAGCCCTGTTCGTTGCGATATTATGATCCTACATCTTGCCTCTTTTTCTTGAATATTGCTTGAAGAGCGATCTTTAAGAAAAATCCGTTGTCGTAGTAATCTTTGATCTTTGTTGATGAAGGAACGAGCGAGAAGAATACTTTTGTACTTGAAAAGTACGTATTTGCCTCTATTCTTTGCGAAGTTAGAAGCTTCTTTGAGATATACACGAAGTATCGTCTCTGTCTCTCCTCATATTTCTCCTGAAGAAGGGAAGAGTATCATGAGAATGATTCTTTTGATTTGCCGCGACTACTTATCTTTATCATTTGACTCCAGTACGTTTTAACCATTAAAGCCCTTTTTTCGACACGTCTCTTTCAACCGCTTATTCTTGGCCGTTCATGTCTCTTCTCGCATTAAATGACCTCGTTTTTCTCGAGGATCTTTTTCCCTATATATAGTTTTCTTCTCCTCTCCTTTTCATTCTTTAGTTTTTCTCTGCAACTTTTCTTTGATTCTCTCCTTCCGTAATTTACGCTTCTGCTACTGCAAATCTTTTCTTCGTCCTTTCTAACGTTGATCTTAATCTCCAAATTCCCATTCATTCCCATACTGATAATGGCTTCTATGAGTCGTGCATACAAATCTTCTTTTGAAGAAGTTAAACAGAAGTTGCTAAAGGCGGGTTTTACTCTATCAACCATTCCCGATCAAGAAGCTTCATCTATTCTTTCTGCAAAGTTATTTTCTGATCATCACTGTGATGATCAAAAGATTATAGTCTCGCTAGGTCAACTTCTCGCGGGACTTCCCATTCCCTTATACAATCCTGAGATGCCTTTATTTTTACCCAGAAATAACCTAGGTGTTGATGTTAGTCTTCATGCCGAGCATACTTCCTTGGTTAAAGATATGATATCTGACAGAGAAGGTTGCTTATTATACCTTGTTGTTTACTTTACATTTGTCTTGTTTGTAAATTATTAACTTGTTGTTACTTTTTGCGAGAATCCGAGAAAAGATTTCAAGCTAGAATTGCGGTGCTTGAATCGAAAAGAGCGGCTTCCATAAGGAATTTCCAGTGAGAATTGAAGAACTTGAATCGAAAAACAACATTTCATAAAAGAGTCTCTCCCTTCGCAATAACCAGTATTCCAAGTTGAAGAAACAATTTGAAACGATTGTGGTGGAATTTTAATAATGATGCGGTTCGTTATCGTAACAAAGCCATGGAGTATGTTTGTAATGACCACAAAATCCCTCTTCATTCATATCCTTGGCTTTCAAGAAGTTCCGAGAATGTTTTGTCTCGGACGTTTCGATAGTGAAGCTAGCGAAGGAGAAAAGTCAAGCGATGAGGATAATGGAAACCGAAGAATCGAGATGAAGGAGAAGAATCACCAAAGAGATAATTCTTTTTGTTTTCCTTCGTTTCGTGTGATTATTGTACATTTCTGTATCTTTTTATTGTAGTGTACTTCTTGAACTGTTGTTCATAAATTCAATCTTCACTCCCCCTTTTTCGGCAGTTCTTCCTTGTAATATAATTAGCTAGCATTATTGATGTATAATTCTTTCATCGGAAGATGAATAACAATATTCCATCTTTTCCATTCCCATACTTGCCTCTGTTATTAATCTTCAGATGGAAGATTTTAGTTGTCATCATGTATTTTGTTGGATAATAATTTTATAGTTATCGAAATGTATTGTCGCGACGAGGTCGCCGGTATCTTTATTCTCTTTTTTCTTGTTGCGACAAGGTCGCAGGCCACCTTTACATTTTCATGCATTGGCCCATTGACCCTGCCTTATCATTTTGTGTGGTCTTCCGAGTTAGACCTCCCTAATTAGAGGTCTTCCCCTGCCACCTTTTATTGCGACAAAATCGCAGGACGTCTTTACACTTGCATGTAAAGACCCATTGATCTTGCCTTATCATTTTCCAAGTATTTTTGCCTCTGCAGGATGTTTTAGTTGCGACAATATGACAGGCCTAGATATCCTTGCGAACATAAAGCCCCATGACATTGCCGTGTCGTGCGGACGAAATCGCAGACGTCCGTACACTTTCATGTAAAGACCCATTGATCTCGCCTTACCCTCGCGTTAGTATTATTGCCTCTGCGAGGATCGGTGCACAAATATGACGAGCCTAAATTCTCTTGCGAAAACATAGCCTTATGACATTTACACTGTTTGACACCCCTAATGGAGAGCGTCGCCCTTATCATCTCCCGGTTGCCCCTTCAAGGAGGCGAAACATCGGCCATACAAGACTAGCTCCTCCCATCCGGTCTTAACAACAACCGATTGTTTTGCAGCCCTCTTATCCCTTATACCTATAGGGTTTATGGTTACGAGACGCACCCTAAGTGGAGTTTTCTTCGGGCGAGTGCAACGCATGCCAAGACTTGCCAAGAATGGCCGGGTAGGTTCATCCATCCCGGGCACTCGCTCAACCGTGTACCTCGGCGCCTTGAGCATACACACGACTCCTAGGAAGAGACCTCTGGCCGCCCAACCAGGGTATAACCTACATATATAGTTGGGAATCCAAGGTACCTCTTAGGATAGGCTTTCATGGGCCCCAAATTTTCATGGTTCGAGGCTCGGGAGCGGTGTAACCTTCCCCCTGAACCATGGCGAGAGATACCCCCTTATATGACGCACTTTAGGTCTTACATTTGCCTCTTACGAAATGTTATTCGCGAACTAGGGTGTACGCCATAAAGGTTCGTCCCATTCTTTTGCGCATTCATCTTTGTTAAATCATTCAATCATTCATGTTTCAATATTTGTTGATACTTGTTTACGAAGTATTCGCATAGTTTTGTTTCACTTGTTGTATTTCACTTTTCTTTCTTAGTCGAATTCTCATTTTACTCTTGGCTGCGAGATTCTCGCACATCATTACTTCAGCTGCTACTTTGCATCCTGCTTTTATTGATTATTCACTTCTTATGCCTTTTGCTCCTCATATCTTTTGCTCCTCTATTATCATAACATTCACCTGTCTCTAGGTATTCACTTCGCGAGGTATGTTCAGTCCTTACTTCTATAACATCCACCATCAGTTTTTCCTTTCTCTGTTCATCTCTCACATGTTGCTTCCAACCCTTTCTTTTGGCATTTCTTTCTTCGCAGCTTTCTATATCGACCTCATGACATTGTTGCGACTCCTTCCAATCTCCCTGTATGATACCAATGCCATTTGGGTGTGGAAATTTTATGCATTGATGGTATGTTGAGGCGACCCCCAAGATTTCATGAAGCCATGGCCTCCCAATTAGTGCATTATACGGGGATTCCACATCAACCACACAGAATAAAACATCAGTTGATAATCCTTGTAGAGGTATTCTCATGTGAACCTCTCCCTTTGGTTTGTTTGCGGTGCCATTAAAGCCATATATCTTGTATGTCGAGGGATCAAATCCTCATCTTTTCCTCCCATCGTCTTGTAAGTATGGTAAAAGAGAATATTCACTGAGCTTCCGGTGTCGATTAAGATTCGGTTGATTGCCCAGCAAGCTTCTGCTTCATCATCTTCTCCATCAACTGGTTTTGGGTTAATCTCTAGTTTCACAACCAATGGGCTATCATGTGTTTCTCTTCCTTTTGGCACTTCATCTCGCAGAGAAAGAAATAGTCTTGATTGCCACTTTTCTAAGCGCGTCATTCTCGCGGACTCATTATTTCTTTATCATTAGCATCTCTCGCAAAGACTCTACCGAGCACGTTGTCATGAAAATCTTCGATGGTGCGATAGGAGTGGACGATAGAGTTGCAATTCAAATTTTTAGCTTTTGTCCCGATTTCTACCACAAATGTTTCCTTTCCCTTCGACGACACCGTTCTATGCATCTGGTGGTGGTGGTAATGTCGCTGTTTCTTCTCCCTTTAGAAAGTGATTGACTTCCCCGATCAATCATCCCGAGAATAATTCTCTTTATGTTTCTACAATCGTTTGTTTGATGCCCATGGAAGCGATGGTAAGAACAAAACTCATGACTTCTATCGCCTGGCGGTGGTTCCATTCCCACATTCCAAGGTGCTGGTACATTTTCCATCACAAGTATAGCTTCCCAGATCTTTTCTACACTAGCATTCAATGGAGGCATCTTAACTGTTCCCATACTATTCACGTGATTTCTCTCGCCCTCCACGGTTATTTTGCCTTCGTCCACCATAAGTTTCTTGCATATGATCTAACCTCTGAATCTTATTATTGCTGTTACGGTTGTAGTAGTTCCTTTCACGTTCAAACTCTTCTTGATCGTGGCTTCCCATGGCTATTATCTTCTGCTGTCCCTCATCAGCTTTCCTTGCTTGCTGTCCTTGCGAGGTGCTCGCCACTGTATTTATGAATTGAGGCAACAAACTTGCTTTCGCAGCATTAGAGCTTGTGTTCGCGACGGGATAAGAATTCATTTCGTTCTGTCTTTCTTCTAAGGCAATATATTCTTCCTGTAATTCTCGCAGTTCTGCCATCGTGATCGTATTTTTGATTCTAAAAATTTGAATGTATAACAAGTTAGTCGCGAAGAGAGCATTCACAAATGAGAGTATGAGATATCTCTCCTCAACCCGTCCTGCCATTTCGCTACACATGGTCCTCCATCTTACTGTCAACTGCCTTAAGTTCTCGCCAACCCTTTGTTTCAACCCGAATACATCTTCAATACACAGTCGCGAAGAGTTGTTACTTATGTATGCTCCCAGAATGTGGCTTGTAAATGATTAAATGATGTGATTGTGTTCCTTTGAGACCTTCAAACCATTTTAATGCTTCTCCTATTAAGCTTGATGCGAAATATTTGCACAAAAGTATGGCATCATGATTCTCCCACTGCAGACATACATCTCATATAAGCCTTGATATGTTGTACCGCACGGGTTGTTCCATCAAAGATGTTGGTTAATGCGGGTAGATTGCACTTAGGAGGTATTCCTCCCATTTGTACTTCTAGCGTGAAGGGATTCTTCGCAGCTTTTCTGCGATGGCTTCGTCGATTGTCTCCTTCCTCCTTCCCTTCTATTATTCGGTAATCCTCTCATCTCGCCTGAGTTCTCTTAAGATTTGTTCATTTGCTTCGTAATTTGTTTCTCTTGGTCTTTTTAGCTCTGCTTCTCTCCTTCTTCGCTCGTGCCTATTTTGACCTTCCCTTTCGTTATTTTCTCCTCTTCTTTCCCCGCGACGCTCTTCTTCGTTTCTTTTCGTCAATTCGCACGCCATTATATCGATTGTTCTCTCTTCTTGGTTGCCTCTCAGCTTTCATCATCTGCACCCTCTCATATTCTTCGTTAATATTTCTATTGGTACGATTTTGTTCCCTCCTTCTTTCGCGGTTGTCATGGTTATTTCGCCGGATTGCTTCTTCCATCTCTTGATTCTCCATTTCTGCTCTTATTCTTTCCCTCTCGCGAGCTAGTCGCGCTTGTTCAATGTAGTGTCTCTCAATGTCATCCTCGATCTCTCGGTCTCTTCTCAATTCTTCTCTTCCGTGTAAGATTATTCTTCCTTCAAAGAATGTTTGGGTCATTCGGCCCTTGGAGTTGCATGTTTCCTTGATTTTCCCTATTCCGCTCGTTTTGAAAATTTTTGGGTGAGGAATATAACGATCTTCCATTTCTCCTCTTCTCTCGCCATGCTCTATGCTTGGATTTTGTGTTTCTGTTGGTTTTCTTCCTCGGTACTTTCTGTTGGTAGAACTCTCCCTCTTTCTTCCCTAATCGATCTCGAGCTTGATCTCGCACTACTTCTTGACCTTCTATTTTGCAATCTCATATTTTCCATCCTCAACTCATGATTCTGTCTTGTCAAGCTTGCTCGTTCTTCTGCCTCTAGCCGTCTCTCTTCGTGTATTGTTTGTCTCAATCTTTCTAATGCTGTGATTTCTTCGTTTCCTGGATTGATTTCTCCATTCGTCCCTTGCCCTCCTTGTCCATTGTTCACCAGCTGCTGCTCCTCTTCCCTCTCGTCTTCAGAATCAGATCTCCAAGTATGTACACTTACTCTATCATAATCCACGGCTGCGTTTGCTACTGGGGAGGTCGGTGGCTGGTTTTGATCTTCTCCATCGTTTCTCATATTCATCCTTGACGATTCTCCTGTTTCATTCCTCCTTTCTCCAGCAAGTCTCCCACTTCTTCTTACAGTCGTTGGTTGCCCTTGTATATTTCTTATCCTAGCCATTTTTCTTTTCCAATGAATTCTTGAGTATCTTCTCCAAACTTTTTCTCTGTTAATCCAAATTCTTTCCAATTTCTGCGTCAAACACTGCTCGTCCCTGTTTCTAGCGCATATGTAGTTGCAGGAAATCCCACACTACACCCCTTACTCGGTTTGCTTAGTTAATTCATTGAAAGATGTATGAACAAGAATCTTTGTTAATTGATTTCATCAAATGTTTACACCAGAACTAGATTTACACTTGAAAGCTATAATGCTATTAAATTTCTCTCTCCAAATGACTTGCTTTTCACTCCAAAAAGATCTCTCCCTCACCACAGACTCACTCAGCCCTTTATATAGGGTAATACATAGTGGATGACAGCTAAGCTATCCTTTATTTTCGGGAATGTCTCGCGAAGTGTCGCAAGTGTGCGACTGTTCAATCTCGCGACACTTCTTAACCCTCGCCAAGTTCCATGTCTTTCTGCTGTTTTGTGTGTCGTTATTCATCGCGTCATTTATTTTAGCTGTCTGCGACTGCTTCGCGACATCGGCATTTATTAACCCCGCGAGCCCTGTTCGTTGCGAGCCCTGTTCATGAAGACTAACATCAACACCTAGGTTATTTCTGGCATTATCTAAAACTTTCGCAGCCCAGGCGAATTCATCATCATTATTTATAACAAGGAGTGAACGAATTTGATCTTCTCGCTCACTAAGTAAGGAATTCGCGAAGCAATTCATCTCGCTCAATTTGTAGCTCAAGAAGAGATTTTTGAAATGTTGCTAATGCCCGTGCACCATTATTAGCAATGCGATCTTTGTCATCTATATGGTCACTAATTTTCTTCCTCAAAATTTTGGTTTCTTTATGAGACTCAAGAAACATTTGTTTAAATTGGTTGGTCAGACTTAAACCAGATCTATGTTCAATTTCTAAAAGGCGATATTTGGTCCTGGAATTCATTTAATGAAAGGGAGTTAATTTTGTTCGATGAACTACTTAAAGAGTTGTTGAGGTGAGCGAGAAGAAGGTTATTATCCATAGGTTCAGGAAATGTATGGAGAAGAATAGCCTCATCGGAGAGATTATATACATCTGCGAAAGTAATAAGTCAGGGGGCAATATGCGACCGATAAAATAAAAATAATAAAAGGAGGAAGAATTCTGTACCATAAAGTTGCTGATTAGCGTTCTGAAGAATGGACACCCTATCTTTTTGGGAGTCAAGCTCGGTGTTTAATTTTTGAATTCTCTCGTCTTTATCGCGAGATGACGCAGCTTCAATTTCTAGTTCTCGAATCCTCTTGTTTAACTGAGAATTCTTCCTTTCAAGATTGTTACGTCTTCTCTCAAGATCTGAGGCAACTACAAAAGAAGATCTTCCAACCTATGAAAAAAGATAGAAAATCCATTAATACATATACATTTAAACAATATAAAATTAATGGGGAAATATGATTATATACATACCAAGGACCCAAGTGCATTCAAGAAGTCAGGAGACACAATTCTAGAGACTCCATTGAAAGAATTATTGCCCTCCAGTAAAGCAGCATTGCACACGTTTGCGAGAGCCCCGCAAAGGGAAGCTAGGGGAGCGTCTCCCATTCCCTGGAAAGAGTCTGAGAAGATGTCGGACAACTGATCCATAGGGGAACCAGTCGACGGAATCCCTGTAGCGAGGGAAGGATTCGAATCGTGGCCATCCTCATCAGAAGATTCAGAACTTGAACTAAGGCGAGCAGAAGACTGAGCCTTTCGTTTCTTAGATGATGGAGCGGAAGATTTATCTTTGCGAGCGACTGTTTTACCCTTACTTTTAATCTTCGCAGCAATAGTTTCTTCAACTCCAACCTTCGCATACGCGTAAAGATAAGAAACAGAGGCAACAATATTGTTTTAAATAAAAAGAAAGGAAGTGTTTCTTACTTCACTCGTAGTTTATCGAAGCAATGTCGAGTATCCTCCGACGGATCCTTTTGTAGCTTCTTCTCAACTTTGGCTATCCGAAAGATTTCACAAACTCAAGCAATTATAGAGAGAAAGTTGCGAAAGCAAAAATTTGAAGTAGGAAACATACCTCTTTCTTGTTCAGGCCATTTGAATTCCCAAGGATGATATCCTGCGAGATTCGCAGGAAGAATATGCGAGCCCGCGATGTAAGGACCGTTTAAGATCAAGGGTACAACCCACCACTTCTCATCTTTGGAATGACGAGGAGAAGTATTATTTCCTGGGTGCCAATCGATGTCTTGCATGAGTAATTTATCTTCAGGGACATTATCCTTTTTCTTCAGTGCGAATGCCCAAATGAGATTTCACATTCACCATAGTTATCACTGCGTAATTTTCAAAAAAGTTTTCCACAAGTGTACTTCTCAAAGAACTATTTCCAAGTCTGCGAATTTGGGATTTCGACATGAATTAGGGTATAGAGATCCTTTACAAAGACCGCGGTTCGCGAACTCAAGCATCGGGCGAATTCAATCGCCACTTAATTGATAAATGTTCTTCGAGAGAATTTTTCATGGGCTAAAATTTCATAAAATAAAGGCATCTCAGGATTGTATAAGGGAATGGGAAGTCCCGCGAGAAGTTGACCTAGCGAGACTATAATCTTTTGATCATCACAGTGATGATCAGAAAATAACTTTGCAGAAAGAATAGATGAAGCTTCTTGATCGGGAATGGTTGATAGAGTAAAACCCGTCTTTAGCAACTTCTGTTTAACTTCTTCAAAAGAAGATTTGTATGCACGACTCATAGAAGCCATTATCAGTATGGGAATGAATGGGAATTTGGAGATTAAGATCAACGTTAGAAAGGACGAAGAAAAGATTTGCAGTAGCAGAAGCGTAAATTGCGGAAGGAGAGAATCAAAGAAAAGTTGCAGAGAAAAACTAAAGAATGAAAAGGAGAGGAGAAGAAAACTATATATAGGGAAAAAGATCCTCGAGAAAAACGAGGTCATTTAATGCGAGAAGAGACATGAACGGCCAAGAATAAGCGGTTGAAAGAGACGTGTCGAAAAAGGGCTTTAATGGTTAAAAACTGTGTACGGAGCTGAAACAGATAAAGATAAGCAGTCGCGGCAAATCAAAAGAATCATTCTCATGATACTCTTCCCTTCGCAGGAGAAATATGAGGAGAGACAGGAGACGATACTTCGTGTATATCTCAAAGAAGCTTCGGAACTTCGCAAAAGAATAGAGGCAAGTACGTACTTTTCAAGTACAAGATTCTTCCTTTCGTTCCTTCATCAACAAAGATCAAAGATTACTACGATAACGGATTTTTCCTTAAAGATCGCTCTTCAAGCAATATTCAAGAAAAAGAGGCAAGATGTAGGATCATAATATCGCAACGAACAGGGCTCGCATGAGGTTAATAAATGACGATGTCGCAAGAGATCGCATGCATGACTAAAATAAATGACGCGATGAATAACGACACACAAAACAATGAGAAAGACATGGAACTTGGCGAGGTTAAGAAGTGTCGCGAGATTGAACATCGCACACTTGCGACACTTCGCGAGACATTCGAAAATAAAGGATAGCTTAATTGTCATCCACTATGTATTACCCTATATAAAGGGCCGAGTGAGTCCGTGGTGAGGGAGAGATCTTTTTGGAGTGAAAAGCAAGTCATTAGGAGAGAGAAATTTAATAGCATTATAGCTTTCAAGTGTAAATCTAGTTCTGGTGTAAACATTTGATGAAATCAATTAACAAAGATTCTTGTTCATACATCTTTCAATGAATTAACTAAGCAAAACTGAGTAAGGGGTGTAGTGTGGGATTTCCTGCAACTACAGGTCGGATTGGAATGGAGCCGCTTGCATTGCGCGTCTTGGAGTGGAGATATCTTGAGTTCCTCTGAAGGATGACGGCTGGCTTCATTTTCGTGGGAAGGTGACGACGGCTTTGGGAAGATAACAACTTGCTTCAGTTCCGTGGGAAGGTGACGACTGGCTTCGAGAAGATAACAACTTGTCTAAATTAGGGTTTAGCATGTCGAACCCCTAATTAGCGCCCCTTACTAGAATCGTTGTAGAATTCTCGTACAAACTTGGATTTTGACGGTCCGCCCCTCCATTTTAATCGGAAAAGAATTTCCTATCTTCCTTAAACAGGAATATTTAGGTTTTGAGCTTGTTTAGGAGGTGAAAAAGGCCCGACAGTGAAACTCAAGAAGAATTCAAGAGGTATGTTGCAGGCCCGGGGTATCATAGTCGCGCCGAGTCATCTATTCCCGTTCATGGAGCAAGAAGGAAACTTTATTCTGTGCAGAATCTAAAAACTCCGTCAGTATGAAAAGAGGTATTGACCTTCTTCTATTTTATGTTTCTCGTCCGGATCCGTGCTTTCGTCTGCAGTGTCTCTCTAGTGGATTCCAAAATTTACCAAACTCCATTGCATTCTTGGGACAGATGGATGTGGTTGCGTTGTCGGTCCATCCTTGATTTTAGGTTGTTCAGTGCCTGGACCTTCTGATCACGATGACAGTATGCTGTGGATGCTTGTATGGTCGAAATCTTCCAAGCCCCTTTGGATGAAATAGATGAGTTGGGAGACGTTTCGCTGCCGACGTGCTGCTATCAAGTCTTCAAGGACTTTGTTCCAAGAGACATCCTTTGAACCATCTTCTGAATCTTGGACTATCGTATGGAATGGGATGCGGTGAGCAGTCCCCAGTTATATTTCTGTTAGATCCGATGGCACGGCTGAACATGTGAAGGTATCTCTGTGGCGTGCTTTTGGAGTCTTCGATGCACATGTACGGCTTCGTGTTGAGAAATTCCTGCGGCTCGTAAAACTTCGACAGTGATGATGTTGAAATCATAAATAACCTGGTTGAGGGGGTGAAAGCGCCCCGTCTTTGGTAGTCCCCATGTGTAGCCTACTTTCATTGCATCGCCTTGAATCCACGTCCACGGGATTTGATACAAGCTTATTGTACTCTTCCGGATGTGACGCTGGGATGCTCAGAATATCACATTGATGAAATACTCTGGATAGTAAAGTGGTAAAGATGAGAGAGTTATGTTGTTTATCGTAGCTCCCTATGCTTCTTCAAGAAAATGTTTTAGCCGGGTCTCTGGGGTTATCTCATGGATCTTTGATGGTCATCGGGATGGGCTGCGATGAGCAGTCCCCAGTCACACTTTTCTTTAGTTTCTGAAGTTGTTTCTTCTGAGCAGGCTTGGGATCCACCGCGGCCTTGTAAAGTGTTGCAGGCGTCTTCTAGACAGAGAGGTGATGATATTATTACGCTACACCCTTGAAGAGTAGATGACCTTGTTGTGGTTATGGCTTTTTGGTTGACTGTGTCTTCTGAGATTTTGACAGTGAAAGGATTCCATGTAGATCCCCAGTCCCCAAGTATGGTTTACATGTTTCCATCTTATATGGTCGGTGGGTTGACCATGATAAAGATATCACCATCGTGTGTTCGTACTGGTGATTTTGTTACTTCTTCCACATGAAACTAAAATATGGAGGAGCACGGGTTACCTTTGTAGTGATTATTTTTATGGTGAAGCTCTGGCTGGTATCAACAAATGAGCGGCAGCAGTTCTTGGAAGCAGATGTGATCAGAATAAACTACATTGTCGTGAGAACAAAGTAGGTTGGCTAGAATTGTATGGGCATCCATGGAAGTAAAAGGATTGGCTGGATGTGTAAGCGAGCAAACTGTCCATGGTCACGAGTTTTGGCGGGATGGATCAAAAGGTGGCCATGACTATGAAGATTGGCTGGCTTCGATCATGATCCTTGACATGGGGAGTGTGGAGGCACGACCCTTTACAGGAAGGGGTGGTGTTGAAGCGAACGTTGAAGCGGAGCCGCTGCTGGAGAACGTTGAAGCGGAGCCACTTCTTGAGAGAACATCGAAACGGTGCCTTGAAACTCCCAGAGCCTTGACGGTTACAATGTTGAAGCCGGAGAGTGCGTCACTCAGCGTTCTGTCAAACTCGACATCCCTCAAGTGAACAGTGGTTAGGAGTCCCATGTTCCATCTATCGATCGTGCTTTCCAGGAGAGGTTGGGGTTTGGGAACGGCTTCCCTGGCTGGAAACAGCTGCTTTCCTGATACAGTGCGGTTGAGGGCTGCAAATATGTCTTGACGCTATGCCTTGGAGAAATATAGAATCTCACATAACTGTTTCATCATAGACTGCACGATTTTGTGGGAGAAGTCCCCAGAAATCATGCATATCCTGACGGGAAGAGGGTCTCTGTGAATTCAGGAGAGTTGCTAATTTCCTTTGCCTCGATTTTGGAAAAGTTGTTCCTAATCTTTACGTGTGATGAAATTGGATTGTTGATTCCCTTCTACTGGGCGTTCAAGAGCAACGCGAGCCCCTTCATCTATAAACGTACGTCCTGCTGAAGTGCCCGTGCTGGATGTTAAAAGTATTCCTTGTCATCTTCCCCTTGGGTTGACGTGACTCTTATGGTGGCCGCTCTGTCAGTGTCTTGAGGAAATAGGTATCTCTTTCCTAGTTATAAACACGCCTGTCTGAGCCTTACGATAACCTTTTGTCTTTTCATCAAATCAAGAGTGGTAAAAAGAGGTCGGCTTCTTCCAGATCTTCCAGTATCTTGCCCTGATGGTGGAGTAGCAGCGTCTCTGGTCACGGTTGGAGCTGTCATACTTGGAGAAACGTTGGGGTGGCGGAAGCGGCTCTGGTTCTGGTGATCGTAGGTGTATCGTGCAGCGACGGCGCAGTTTTGATCACGGAGTGCTGGAGCCATGGCGCTGTTTCGAAGGGTGAGGATGGCGCTGCTTTGGCTGGTTGTGGAGCGGAGAAGATGGCGCTGGAAGGGTGCAACCTGTTAGCGCTGGAAAGGATGCAAGCTGCTGGCGCTGGAAAGATGCAAGCTGTTAGCGCTGGATCTTCTTGGAATGGGCGCAAGCTTGGCATGGGCGCTGGCTTAGATTTGGTATGGCGCGGACTGTTGGCTGGGCATGGTGCGGACTGTTGGCTTGGCACGGCGCTGGCTTGGCACGTCGTTGGCTTAGCGTGGCGCGGATTGTTGGCTTGGCACGGCGCTGGCTTGGCGTGGCGCGGACTGTTGGGCACCGTGAGGGTTATTCTTGCGGGCCCAGTTGTCTCTTTCCATAGGTATCTCAAACAGGAAATCCTTTCCTTATTCGAATTCCAAAAAGTGTTATGCTTATGAAAGGGGTTGGCTCCCCTTTTTATCTCGTATCTTTGTTATCACTTCCGGGTGTTAGCGGTACGTGGTAGGAATAAAGTGGGAAAGCATATTCCATCTATGTACTCAAGCATTTCTCTTTCAATTTGTTCTCTTGTTTTCTTGTGTTGGTGCAAACCCTAGCAATAGGTATGCCTTCCATAAATCTGTAGAAATATTTTTCTTCTGAACTGGTGTAAACCCTAGCCATGGGTATGCCTTTCATAAACTTGTAGAAATACTTTATCATAAACAATTCCTCTTCGAATATCACCGTAGTAACGTCGGCTACCTCATGAATAGTGACGGGTAATCATTATTATGCAAAGTAGGCACGTACGGGTAGGTGACTGTTTTTTTTTTGAAAGGCAAACAAAGCGCCTGGTTTATGGTTTGATTTGAATTGATAGATAACTGTTATCTATGAGGGTTTTGGATTATTATTTTGGAATGAATTGTTTTGGGAATGATGTTGTCTTGGTTACGATTGCAAGTGACGCAAACATCCCAGGAAAACCATGGAACCGTGTGTTGGTAGATGACATGGGGTGAAACATAACATGACTATTGGTTTTATCATTACCGTGAAAACTTGAAATAGCAAACCATGTATCTTGTCTAGGTAAGACTTACTCGGTTTTTCAGACCTCCTGATAAAAAGGGAACCTTCCGGGTGTAAGACCGAGTTTTATGGGAAGCACCGTCATGATTGTGGAAAGTCCCCAGTCGTCTCATCTTATTAATCGAGTCGTCGATCCCTGGTTGGATGATTTTCTTATAATCTCTAGGCAGTCCCCAGTCATCCCTCGCCGTGTCAAGACTGATAATCGGGTCGTCTGGTAACTGAGTCGTCGATCCCTGAGCGGACTGCCTGCTTCTACCATCTTGATATCTGGGTCGAAGCATGAGATCGAAGGTCGAAAATTGACATTGTAACCGAAAGATCAATCTCCCACTTTGGTCGCCAATTGTTTGAGGGTGAAAACTGTTTCTGCTGATTTTGGTAATTTCGAGTGTGTGGGTTAGAAACGAATTTAAACCCTAAACAATGTACTGCAATGGAGTACTTTAGATTCGAGAGATCAATCTGTACAAATCCGGCCTAAACCAAGAAATGGTCGTTCCAGACTTGCTTCAGTCACAAAGTGAAGGAGAAGGGTTGGTTTTGGGGAGGAAAGCGAAGAAAGTATTGAGACCATAATAGTTGATTCTGGAAGAGTAGTTGTTTTATGACTTGTATCAGAAAGTGGGAAGCTAACATATGGAGAGCTAGCAAATGTTTTCTGAGTGTTGTATGTTCCTGACCTGAACTTGTTTTTCGGTGGAAATAGGTAAGACCCATTTATACAAGTCGAAGTGAAACGTACTCTGGTCTCATTAAGAAATGGAAAACGGGTGAGTAAATGGGAGGAGGTGGTAACCGGTAACGCCTGGAATTGATATTCCATAAAAGAAAGCGTTTCACTATTACTCCCTGTATTTACTAACCGCCTCATCCTTATGGCACTTTCTTATAACGGGCGTAGTGTACGCCGCACGCTGTAAACCGCCAAACCAATACCCAATGAGCATCCCCTAGTTTGTGACATGCGTTGATGTCTCGAGTGTTTTTATGGAAAACATGTAGCTACGTGTGTCGTGGACAAAGGATTTGGCGTTTGTAGCCAAGTTGGTGTCGTGACCAAAGGATAGGCGTCGTAGCCAGGTTGGTGTCGTGACCAAAGGATAGGTGTCGTAGCCAGGTTGGTGTCGTGACCAAAGGATAGGCATCGTAGCCAGGTTGGTGCCGTGACCAAAGGATAGGCGTCGTAGCCAGGTTGGTGCCGTGACCAAAGGATAGGCGTCGTAGCCAGGTTAAGATTTTGGCGTGGCCATGCTAGGATTTTGGGCGTGACCAGGCTAGGATTTTGGCGTGACCAGGCTAGGATTTTGGCGTGGCCAGGCTAGGATTTTGGCGTGACCAGGCTAGGATTTTGGCGTGACCAGGCTAGGATTTTGGCGTGGCCAGGCTAGGATTTTAGCCTTGGGCCAAAGGTGTCCATGCGTTAGCTGGTGACCTTGGACGGCTAAGATATGCATCTTAGACGGAAGGGTGACCATTGATTGTTGCAACCCTTTGTTTGGTGAAAGCATGGCTGGCGTGGCTTTAACGTGGAGTGGAGCCACTAGCAGTGTGCGGCTTGGAAGGGAAGTGCTTGCGGCTTTGTCTAAATTAGGGTTTGGTATGCTGAAACCCTAATTAGTGCCCTTTACTAGAATCGATGTATAATTCTCATACGGACTCGTATTTTGATGGTCCACCCCTCCATTCTGTATGGAAAAGAATTTCCTATCTCCCATCGCGGGAATATTTAGGTTTTAAGCTCGTTCGGGAGATGACAAACAGCCCGAAAGTAAAACTCATGAAGAATTCCAAGGTTACAATGCGTTGTTTGGCAACCTTGGACAGCTAGGATTCGTATCTAGAATGGAAGGGTGGCCGTTGATCGTCGCACGCCCTCGTTTTGGTATCCGCATAGGGAAGGCCAGCATGGTGGGACGCGGAAAGGTGGTTGGCATGCCATTGGCACATGTGGCATGGCATTCCTTGGCACGGTTTGGCGTGGCCAAAACTAGGGTTTTGGGCTAAAGGTTACCATGCGTTGTTTGGCGACCTTGGACGGCTAGGATTTACATCTAGGAGGGAAGGGTGGTCGTTGATAGTCGCACGGCTTCGTTTTTGGTAGCCGCATGGGGAAGGCCGGCATGGTGGGGCCAAGGAAAAAAATGGCGCGGATGGCTTGGTATAGTGGGGCCAAGGGTTTAGCATGGACGGATTGGCATGGTCGGGCCAAGGCAAGGTGCGGTTGGCTTGGCATGGTAGGGCCAAGGGTTTGGCATGCCATTGGCGCATGGTGCGACTAGCATGGTTGGGGCCAAGGCTAGGTGCGGTTGGCTTGGCATGGTGGGGCCAAGGGTTTGGCATGTCATTGGCGCATGGTGCGGCTAGCATGGTTGGCATGCCTTGGCGTGGTAGACGTGGCTGACATGGTTTACCATTGGCACAGTGGTGCGGCTGGCATGGTTGGTATGCCTTGGCGCGGAGATGTGGCTGGCATGGTTTGCCACTGGCACAGTGGTGCGGCTGGCATGGTTGGCATGCCTTGACGCGGAGATGTGGCTGGCATGGTTTGCCATTGGCACATTGGTGCGGCTGGCATGGTTGGCATGCCTTGGCGTGGAGATGTGGCTGGCATGGTTTGCCATTGGCACGGTGGTGCGGCTGGCATGGTTGGAATGCCTTGGCGCGGAGGTGTGGCTGGCACGGCATGCCATTGGCACATATGGTGTGGAAATTAGGGTTCGGCCTATCGAAACCCTAATTAGTATTAAAAAAAGGTACCCTGGTAATTTTCTCGCAGATATATTAAAGGGTTCAATAAGTGCGCTTAGTGGAGACATTATTACTCAAGTTCTGTGACGTCACTGTTTGACTAGGGTTTTATGATTTTAACCCTAAGCTAAAAACCACCATCAACACAAAGGAACTAATATGCTTAGTTGTTTTTGGTTTGCTAAACTAAATTGGAAAAATTGTTTCGGACAATTGTTTCCTTGGTAACATATCAAAATAAGACTACTTGTAGTTTCGGTTTTGATATTGGTTATCAGAACATGATATGTGGAACCCTCGTGCCTAACTCTACAGGTTTGCAAGTCTATTCTGAAATTTGTAAGATTCTTTTCGTGTTGTCCTTTATTTTTTTCGTTTCTTTGTCATTTTTGTGACAAAAATGGGGAGAAATATATGGAGTAAACAGGTGATGCTTGCATTGATATTTATATTGATTGGCATCGCTAGGGAAAAGAACATTGGTACTTGAATGTTTTTATCTAATGAATGAGTGAAAGCACAGACTAAGGGGGAGTAACATGTCATATGTTTGGTATAATAAAGATGTGCGGATTGAATATCTACCTATCTTCCTTAGGGGGAGTAATAGCTTTGTTATTAGAATGTCAACATCGACATTTTCAAGGATTGAATGTAAGCAGTTTCACTGTGCTGTTGAATCGGGAATCAAGCAAATTGTAATGAATTATTGTAATTTGTTTATCCATATGATGTAAGAGTTTTGTCACTAAAATTGACAAAGGGGGAGATTGTTAGAGCATGACTCGGTTGAACTCACCAAGCGTTGGTATGTCAAGTTTGGTTGTCATATTTTAGTGAATCAAAACTCATGTTAAGAGTCGTTTGATTATGTACTAGAGTTAAACTTCGTATAGGTTAGATTGAAAGTATTAGGATATGAGACATTACAAGTATTGAGAAGTCTTGAAGATGTGAAGAAGCACGGAGCTACAACGACAACAATCATCCTTCCACTTGAGGTTAGTGATAATTGACTTGAACTGTTTCATTCCCTAACGTATCATTCAAGTCGTGCATATTTAAAACCTACCTGCGAAGCATATTTAAACTCTAGATAGACACAGTATTAAGGAATACAATACGAGGTTTATTGCTTAACCATTAAACTTTGTAGATAAGACATCCCCATAATCATTTGAATGCTATTGTGATTATGTATGGGTATGAGGTGAGGATTTCATCCTAGGGAACAATGTTTACATTGTTCTAAGGAAGTAAGTTCATAAACTTGTTTGTGAACCGAAATGGAAATTGCCAGGTGTTATTGGTTTTTTTATTCATTGCATATCTTATGAACAACCAATATGTGTGATAGAGTATAACCGCTCACAACTTGTTGTGTTCTTGGTATAACTGTTCACAAAGGCCTGACTTATGTATTGGTATAACTTTTATTAGTAAAACCGATCTTAATTAATCACCTGTGGTATGATCGGATTTTGTATGTCTGACCTTGTAAGGGTAAGGGAACCGATCCTTGTAAGGGAAAGGGAACCGATCCTAGTAAGGGGTGCAGTACATCAAAGGGAACCGATCCTTGTATGGGGTGCAACAATGTTTATAGCAGAAAGGGGAACCGATCCTATGGACATGTGCAACACATATAAGTTAGATACCATATATATGTGGGGAACCGATCCTAGTACCTAGTCAACCGAACTTTTGGGAAGCTAGTGTGACTATGCACATTACTCACATTAAGGTAGAACCGATACTTGTTTTGGTAGAACCGTAAACCCATGATTGTGATTGAATGTTGTTTGATCAATCATATAGTTCTTGAAAGTCAGATGAACCAATTCTAAACTTGTTTGGAAGTGTGGCAAATAGGTTTCAAGGTTGTAAGTGTGAAAGAGAACTTACAAAGTTAAGATGTCGACAAACTTTGAACACGTGTTGTGAATGTTTATTTCTATAATTGTTCAAAGACATTCCTTAACGAAAAGACGAAGACTAAGGGAAGAGAATCTCGAAGAAAACAAGATCGAAACATAAGTAAGTTAAGAATCTTTTAATTAAGGTTATTAATTTCATTTTGTAGGTAAATTGGGTTAATGGAATTAGTAATGTGCATTTACTAATTAGATTTTCCGAGAGATTTCAATCGTTATTTTTGGACAGCTGGAGGTGGATTTCAGGAATTATGAAAACTAAATCCTGTGGTGGTGTGCTTTTATGAATATCTTGAGAATATTTTCGGTTTTGGAAATTCCTTGGTGTCCAAACTTCCTTGTCTATAAATACACGAAGTTTTACTTTCTAGCAAACTAATCCTTCGTAACAACAAATTTACTCTTTGTTGTTGTTACTTGTGTAGCCGCCTATTAGGAGAGGAGAGTAACCTAATTAGGTGAAATCTCTTATGGCCGCTCAATTTAAAGTCTTCTTTGGGATTGAGAAGCTCTAGCGCGACCCGTTGGTGGGAAACTAGATAATTGTGGTTTATCTTTGTTTTCGATTGATTTGATTGATTAACGGTGGTTGAAATCTGATTGCACCTAGTTTGTTTATTCTTGAGAATCTTTTCTTCTGATATAAGATTCACTCAAACTAGTTCAGAGTTTCGACACGGATCTTTAGACTGTTGTTAGTTCTAAAAACGATCTTGTGATAATCCATTGTTAACAGACTCCGTTCTGTGCGTGATTGATCACAAGAAATTCAAGTGATTGTGTGCAGGTTTTTATTGAAGATTTACAAAGAAGATATTGAAGATCTGACTTGGATTTTATAATCTTTGGTGTGCACAATACTTGTTTGGGTAAAAGAGGATCTAATTAATAATCGGTTTATCCTTGTGGTAGATTGGATTGATTAATTGTATAGATCGGCATCAATACGTTTCCTTGTGATTAAAGGTATTGATTGGCTTAATCTTAAACGATTACCTTTGGGTGATTGAACATACGATAGATCTAAGGAGCTGACGAAGGAGTTTATGTTAAGATAAACATAAGAGCCTTTGTCCGACTCATATCACTTGGTTGAATAGAGTTGATAGCAAACAGATTTGTTGTTCCTTTACTGTTTGGAATACGAACCAAAGGAATTGTTCCAAGTACGTGACTTATTCACAAGTCGGAGGCGTGGGAATACAGACGGAACTAAGTGAACTATAGGGTTAGTTACTTGGTCTCAACTATACGAAGTTAGGTGTAATTTTATGTAGCGGCTTAATCATGAGAGTATTCAATTCTGGACAAGGTCCCGGGGTGTAGTTGCAGGATTTCCAACAACACACCCCCTATAATATTTTGTAGATCTAAATCTTATTAATCACCTAAATTTCAAATATAAGTACTAGAAATATAAATTGACACGACGATTTTTTACATGGTTCGATCAATGTGATCTACATCCATGGGGTTAGGGTTCTTCACTATGATTGTTGAGGTTACATAAGAATTACATTTAGAATCTCCATTAATGGATATTTTCTAGAGCTCTAGATCTAATTATTTGGGGAAGAAGATGATAAAGAAGAAATAAAGTCTCTCTCTAAAATAATATCTCTCTCTCTCTCTTACCAAAATTATCCTCTCTTTCTCTCTCCTGCTCTCCTCTTTATATAGGATATTACATAGTGGATGACAGCTCATGTACAACTAATATTTCTCTTAATTTCGGATTTACCTTGCGACATTTCGCAGGTCTACAAATGTTAGTCTTCGCAAGTCTTCTTAACTCTTCGCATAATCGTCACACCTTTCTCATATTTAAACTAATGTCATTTGTTGCGTAGTTTATAATATTTCTACTGCGACATTATTATGTTGCGTCGTTAATAATTCGCAAGTGAAGGTTGCTGCGATATTCTGCTCCTACATTTTGCCTCTTTTTCCTTGAATATTGCTTGAAGAGCGATCTTTAAGGAAAAATCTGTTGTTGTAGTAATCTTTGATCTTTTTTGATGAAGGAACAAGCGAAAGAATACTGGACTTGAAAAGTACGTACTTGCCTCTATTCTTTTGCGAAGTTCCGAAGCTTTGCGAAGTAAATAAGAAGTATCATCTCTTGAAGTATGCGAAGTATGAAGTATCATTGAAGAAGTATAGGAAGTACTTAATCCTCGAAGTATATAAGAAGTATGAAGTATCTTTTGAGAAGTATATGAAGTATCCGTCCTTGATTGCGAATAAGAAGTATTGCGAACTAATCATGTGAAATTAAAAGTATGAAGTATAAGAAGTATTAATCCTTAAAATATAAGAAGTATTTATCCTTGAATGAGAGTAGTAAGTATTGCCTCTATTCATGCGAAATTATTACTCCATTTTGGTGAGGATTCTTGTTGTTCATTGGTGAACATCTTCTTTGGAAATGATTCTTGCCGAGAAGATAAAGAACATAAAATGTTTTCTTGGTAATCCATAGTTGCCTATGTTCTTTATCTATGAGGGTAGAATCCTTAAGAAAATGTTGAATGAGCGAGTTGTTTCTTCATTCTTATCTTGCCTCTGTCTCATGCTTTGCGCTCATGCGATAGTATAATCTCTTCAAGTTGCTTATAATTGTGAGAAATAATTGGGAGAAATAATCACATTCTGCGAAATTCTGAATAGTTCTGCGAAACTCTGAATAATTCTTCGAAATTCTGAATAACTCTGCGAAGTTTTGAATAAATCTGCGAAGTTTTGTAAAATACTTGTGTGAATATAATGCTTATGTTATGAAATGTGTATGCAATGTTTATGCCATGAAATGCTTATGCGATGCTTTCATGATGCGAGTATGATGCTTGTATGATGAGAATGCTTATCTACTGCAATGTATAGCTAATGTTTGTGTTACTTAGCTCATTTTGCCGCTCTAAAATTGATGTAGCTTTAAATCGCTTCCATTCTTCATTTCTCTGATTTTGTCTCTAGTATATGCATTCTTCTTTGCGTATTTATTTTTCCTCGCAAGTTCTTACTTGCGCTTCATCTTTTCTTATTCCTGCACTATTAGTATCGCATAATAATATGATCATAATATCAAGTGTGCGGCATTTGCATTGCCTCAGTCTCATTATCATGTACATGTTCGCAAGATTGTCATTTAATCATTTTCTCAAGCTCGCAAGCTTATCATGTAATCTTTTTTGCAATGAAAGTTACTTAGATTCAAACTGTTTATGTTGAATTTTGTCATTGCGACAAGATCGCAGGACGTCTTTACATTTTCATGTAATGACCCATTGATCTTGCCTTATCATTTCTCTTGTGTGGTCTTATTTTGCCTTCCTAGTTAAAGGTCTTATTTTGCCACCCCTCATTATTGCGACAATATGACAGGCCTAAATATTCTTGCGAACATAAAGTCCCATGACATTGCCGTCTTGTGACAAAATCGCAGGACGTCGTTACACTTTCATGTAATGACCCATTGATCTTGTCTTATCATTTCTTTAGTATTATTGCCTCTGCAGGATATTTTTATTGCGACAATATGAAAGGCTTATATTTCTTGCGAACTTAAAGCCCCATGACATTGTCGTCTTGCGACGAAATCGCAGGACGTCTTTACACTTTCATGTAAAAACCCATTGATCTCGCCTTATCCTCGCGTTTTGTATTATTGCCTCTTCAGGATCATCGCACAAATATGACAAGCCTAAATTTTCTTGCGAAAATAAAGCCTCATGATATTTGCGTCTTAAGACACTTATCAGCTCCCTAATGGAGGGTGCCGCCTTATCATCTCCCCGGTTGCCCCTTCAAGGAGGCGTACATCGGCCATACAAGACTAGCTCCTCCCATCCGGTCTTAACAACAACCGAGTTGTTTTGTGACCTCTTATCCCTTATACCTATAGGGCTTATGGTTACGAGACTGCACCCTAAGTGGAGTTTTCTTGGCCGAGTGCAGCTGATAGGTGTAGAATACACCGTATTTAATATCTAGTATTTATGCTTTCTTTGCGAGTTTTCTTGTAAATTATGTATCTTATGTGTGCTTTTGAGTTTATTAGGTGCAATGGAGTCATTTGGAGCAAAAAGACCAATTGGAACTCGTTCAAATACAAGATTTCTACTTTTCATTGTGTAGAGGACGAGAAGAGGAAGACAATGGCGAAAGAACGAGTCATTCGGAGTTCGTATGAAGAAGTTACGAGCAAAACAAGAATTTGAAGGCTAAAAGAGCAAAATGGTCAGACAAGTGCTATTGGCAACCCCACTCTAAGTTAAGGGGCAATCACTCTGTTAAGGGCGATATTTCGGAGGAACTTTGCTAAAGGAAGTCGGTCTATTGCTATGGGGAGTCATCGGGATTCGCTAAAGACAGGTTATTCTTCGTTAAGGGGCACCTATCTGGGGTGTCTTAATATCCCATCTCTATTACAATCTAGTCGAGTTTCTTTGAGTTCTTTCCCAAATGTTGAAACCGAATCATAAGAAATTGGGGAGAAGAAGAACGAGAGACTTTTGGTGGCTTGAATTTTTGAGCTCGAGTGATTTTGTGATGAAGATTGAGAGGTTGATGCTCGGTGGCTTGCGAGATTGGTCGAGAAGAGAACAAAGTTAACGAACAGGGGAGATGAATAAGAGCAGAAATTTGGCGCCGTAATCAAGGGTTTGAGTCTCAGTATTATGCAGACAAGGAGATGGATTAACTTAACCCGTACCTTGAATTAGTGAATTTAGGGTTCTGGAAGGTGTTGAATAGATGAATTGAAGATCTCGCTTCTAAAATTGAAGTTGTGGTTTCAATTGAGATGCAGTGATGGGTTAATGGGTTCTGGAGAAGTTTGGCGGTGAAGGCAAGGGAAATAGAAGTTGGAGTTCTTTGTTCAACCGAGACTCATGTTGATGAAGAACAAGTTTCGAGGAAATGTTGCAGCCCGGCAATGGGGTCATGGTCCGGGAGGAATGTGTTAGATGAATGCTAGGCTTGTGGCATCGGCAATAGCCTCGGGATTGAATTGCTAGCCTGAAATGCAGTGGCATTTTGCGATCGGTGCAGGATGTGATTGGCGGTGGTGTCCGAGATTGTGAAATTGGGCCAGGGGAAGATGGCTCTGCAGTTGGTAAGGCTAAAATGGATGGAGCAAAGTTGCAATGAGCATGTGTGCCGATCCGCAAAGAGCTGTGGATCGAGAGTTGTTATGATGCTTGATTGCGGGTCTCAGGCGAGTCAGTAATGGTGATGGCAGGGCAATGCACGGTGGCTCGATTGGTGCTAGAGAGTGGTGACTTGAGTGAAGCCGAAATGGTGGAGATCGATGCCGCAAAGATTTGATGGGAATTCTTGGTGCGGCATTACAGAGAAATGGCGCGAGAGTATATGGCGATCTTTGGAAGTTAGGGCAATGTGCAAGTGTTATCAAATGGAATGAATGAATGCTTAAGAGTCGATGTATGTTTGGATTGTGCGGGTGAAATGCCCTACAGACCGCAGAATTGGTGGTCATAGAATGGAAGAAACGGGCCGGAGCAAATATGTGTTAGGCAGAGAAGTGATGTGGTGAAGAGTGGCTTTGGTGGTGATAAGCAATGGAATGAGTTGACGAGGAGATGTTGGCGGTAGCCGAGTTGTTGAAGCCGCGCAATAGGAGGTGGTTCTACATTGTTGTGAATTTGGATGCAAGTGCGAAATTGAATGTATGATCACCGGCCGGGTTATGCACGTAATGGAATGGAAAGTCGCAGAGTGTTAAATATGAAGTCGGTGGTTTTACGGGTGTCAAGTGCAGCCCAAGGATTGGTGTTGCCATGGTTCGAATCGCGTGCGGGGCCGAGCAATGCTTGGTGGTGGTGCTATCTATTGTCGGGAAGGAGCGGCAAAGTGAGGAGATGGGGTTAGATGAATGCATTAGGTTGGAGCCGAGACAAGGTGGTGGTGTTATGGGAGATAAGAACTTGTTTATTCTCTCGTGGCTACCGGCATTTGAGGTGTTGCTATGGAGTTGTGCAGTGAGTGTAGGTGATGGGATTGGAAGGTTTGGGTATGCGGCATTGATGCGAACGAATGACTTGAAATGGCTTGATTAAATGCGCAGGAAGAGCCGAATGGCTGGAATTTGCTTGGATGAAGCACCATCCGGTGCATGACTGATTTCAAAGATATGCATTGGCCTCGAGCCAAGGCCAAGTCAGTCAATCGGCTCAGGCAGTGATCGACTCACCTCTGTCTGGAGCCGACTCTGTGGATCGACCCCGATCTCGACCCGGTTTGACTCGGCCTGAGCCTTGACCCGATCCGACCTGGGTTGACCCGAGATGACCCGGCCGTCCCCGACCGTTGACCCGGTGGACCTGGTTTGACTTTTCCGGTCACCGAGCTAGTTTTTAAATGACGATTAGGTGGGATTAGGCCAAAATCCCGATTTTCCTAATGAGCGATTTTGGGACATAATTTTTACACGGGTTTCTCTCCATGGTGGGCCGGGTGAATTTCCAACTAATGGACTTTGAAGACAAAACCTAGTTTTGGAAGGAGTGGAGCTATATAAAGAGAAGACTTTTATTATCTATGGGATATCTTTTTATCTTTTGACGTTTTATTATCTCTTCTACTTTATTCTAGGGTTTAGAACCATGAAGTCTTTTCTCTTTCTTCTTGTGATGAACTCCATGAATATGAGTAACTAAGTTTTTATTATTGGTTAAAGACGTAGTTGGATTTTGCAACCAAGTTATGATTTTTATGAATTAGTTTTCTCTCAATATTATCGTTTGATTCCTACGGGTTATAATAATTGCATGATTGATGGATTGCAATATGATTGAATGTTTGTTTAGTCGAGTCTAGAATTGATTGAACTCACATCCATATCTATAGCTATTTTAGGGTTTTCATCGAGCGATAACCTTGAATACGAGTAGCATGATATGATTCTAGGTTGTAGTGATACATCCTTGTAATCATATGTAGAAATTGACCTTTGTTCGAATTGTTTGCGCAATGTATTACAATTGCATTGATTAGCCTATTTCTGAAACTTAATGCTCCTAGGAATTGAACTTGATTAGCGCAAGGCGTTAGGTTATTCTTTAGGTAGATTTCACATACGCGACCCTAATGTGTGTGTTGATAACTTTGGAAATTACGGAGTATTCTTGCAATAAGGTATTCTATGGCTTTTGATGATAGCGAGATTAAATACGAATTCTATTCATATATTCATAAACTTGTTTACAATTGAAGATGAAACCTTTATCCAATATTTCACATTCTTGATTTGCGTGCTTTGTTTATTTGCTTTTTGTTTATTTTTATTTACACAATCAGAAAATCCTCGGTGTTTTATATAGGAAACCATAACAATTTGACAACCTAGACCTCTCTCAGGATCGATCCTTTCTTGCCCTTGCTATATTTATATTTTGAGTAGTAAGAAAGTGTAATTTATTTTTGACGCTTACGACCGCGATCAAATTTTGGCGCCGTTGCCGGGGAGGCAACGGTTGTTAATTGTTTTTGGTTTCTTATTTTTGTATTTAGTTTTGTTTTATTTTTTCTTTCTTTGGTTCTTATTCGAGTTTTGAGAATCTCGTTTTGTGTACCAATTTCTATGGACGGAGCTTATTGGAGCAATCAATACGGCTTTCAACCTCAACAACATAACAATTATCACCCTTATGGGGAGTATAATCAAAACCAATCCTTTGGCTATGATCAATACTCCACGTACCCTATGAGTTATTCTCATACATATCAACCTTCTTATGGTGGTTATGTAAGTGAGCAACCACAAGGAGGGGAGAATAGTTGTTTTCCTTATAATTTTTTTCCTCTAGTTTGGTAGGTGAAATGCAACAATTTATGGACAGCATGGAGTCAATTCGTAGACAACCAAGCATGGAACAATTTTCATCGACCGAATGTGCTCATAGTATGTTTGGCCCAATTTCTGATCGTAGTTATGATCATCCACCCATTCAAAGGGAATATAATTGGCCTAACAATACGGAAGTAAGTAATTCTACTTTTTCTTTGTCGAATGAGCTTTACCAACAAATGGAACACTATATTCGTAATTTGGATGGAACACTCCAAGAGCTTCAAAAAGGTGTTTCCACTTTAAGACAAGGCATTGATGAGTACAGGGAGGAATTGAATAATTATGTTGAAAAAGGCGAACCTTTGGGGACTTTTGTTGATATTTGTGTAGTTAACTCAACTCTTGATCGTAATAATGATCATTCACCTATTCAAAAGGATGAGTTCGAGATTAGCAACACTAAATTCAGCGAGGACCAATGTTATGATGACTATGATAGTGATGATGATTATTATGAAAATACATCGTTTGAACCAACTCATGGTGACATCCCGAGGAGTGTACAATGGAGTCTTTTTGGGATCAAGATGAAGATGAAGAGGAATGTATCGACACTTGTGTAGATTACTCAAGCATTGATCTTAATAATGATCAAGAGCCTATTCAAAGGGTGGAGCTTGAGGATGATGCATTTTCGAGTGTTCTAAAAAAGTTTCTTATAATAAAATTTGGATCCGCAAAAGAGTATGTGCCTTACAATAAAAAGGAGGAATGTGTTGAGAATGAGACGGTTTTGACCAATATTGTGGAAGACCCAATTGAGCTTGCAAATGATTGTAATGATGATGTTTATGTCGACACTTTGGTTACGGCAGAAACGGACGAAGAATGGTTGCGAGGTTTGATAGAGGACCATGATACACAAGAGGTGAATAATTCACTTGAGTTTTTCAAGGATGAAGAGGATTCCGTAATACAAGAGATTGTGCAAGGTTTATCTAACCCTTTGCCTATTGTTTCTTCTCCTTTACCTCTTATTGGTTTGAATGTATGTGCTTCGAAAACATTGTTGAATGACTTTGTTTCTCGTTTTCCGCCATTAGAGATACTTGATTCTCATACTATGCAGGTTATGGAACAGAAACCGGTGGAAATACCCGACTTCTATATTCTTTATACACTTCCAAGTGTAGACAAGAATAAGTGTGGGGAAGCTTTTATCGGTTCATAGCTTCACTTTTGCTTTATTGTACTAATATTTGTGTGAAGCTAGTGTTTCCAAAACAGGTTCTATGGACGGATCCCCAACTTTTCCGATTATTGGTGTATGGGGAATGAATTTTACAAGAAGCTAGGTCGGGCCGTCGACTTTAAACAAGCGCTTAGTGGGAGGCAACCCACCGGTTTTGTATTTCTTATCCTTTTGCTTTTTATTTTTGTTTCGTTTATTTATTTTTTACTGTTTTTATATCATATTTGCATCCCTATGTTTAATTTCATTGAGTCCGTAATCTATCTTAGAAGAGAATTATGCCGAATACCTTTTCGTCAGAAAATTTCAGACTGCGCGTAGTTCAGTCCAGAGACCATAACTGTCAGACCGTTTACCAAAACACTGTGAAATTTTGACACTATGTAGAAAACACGTAGATGAACAACTTTTGTGAAATGGAGTTTTTCCAAATTCCTTACCAATTTGCACAGTTTTTGCGTTTTATCTGCTGTTACGTCAGAATTCAGAACTTTCGGTTTTACACATTGAGGACAATGTGAAGTTTAAGTGTGGGGGAGCATTTATATGTTTGTATAGTTTGTTTTTGACACCATTAGTGGACGGAACCATTTTGAATGCAGGAGTTGAGGAACCAATTAACTAAAAGGGAAGAATATAGCTCAGAAATCATAAAATACCATGATAGTTGTTACCATATCTCGGAATATCACCATATCACATTCTATTTTTATTTTTCCATATTTATCTATGTTCTATAAGTGCTTTGGTGGGTCACTAAAAATCGACGTGTTATTACCGTTTAGATGAAATAGAGTGATTGAGTTACTAGAAAAGAAAAAAAAATGATGAAAAAAAAAAAAAAATGAAAAATTGAAAAGAAAAAAAAAAAAAAAAAAAAAGGACCGACCAATTAGACCAAAACGGAATAAGAAGACACTTGGGAATAGCAAGTATGTGTGAAACGTAGTCCCTGTCTCCGTCGCCTAAACAAGCGTGGAATGCAGGATCCAAGGCAACTATCATGTACTTGCTGACAAGAAGCATGCGCTTGGATCCAAAAGATCTAATCATGCCGTCTAAAAAAAAAAAAAAAAAAAAGAAATTGGATCCAGTTTGATCCAATCATATAAAAAAAAAGAAAAAAAAATTATTATTGTGTTGAATAAAGTCACTCTTGGTTCCCTTGTATATGCCAATTGATTTGATGTAGCATTCAACACAAGTAGCTCAATCCAATAGGATTAGGTTCATCTTAGCAGTGACCTTCAGACAGATATGGGAAACATCGAACACTTGTGAATATTCGCCAACATCTACATCTATATCCATCTTCTTTATCTTTTCATTGTGATTGTGGTTTGTTAGTTTCCGAGTATTGTGGCTTGTTCGACTATCTAATTAGAGTTTATTTACTAATAATTGAATTGACTTTGCAAGGTACCTCCTCCTGTAGTCAATTTGGATTCATTCATTGATTTGTCAGCAGCATGTGCCAAGACTTGCCAAGAATGGCCGAGACACTTCAAATGCCCCAGGCACTCTTGGCTCAACCGTGTACCTCGGCGCCTTGGTCATACACCGACTCCTTGGAAGAGACCCCTCGGTCGTCTAACCAGGGTATAACCTTATATATATAGTTGGAAATCCAATGTATCTCCCAGGATGGGCTTTATTGACCCCAAATCTCCATGACTCGGGTTCCGGGAGCTGCAACCTTTTCCCCGAGCCATGTCAAGAGATACCCCTTATATGACGCACTTTAGGTCTTACATTTGCCTCTTGCGAAATATCATTCGCGAACTAGGTGTACGCCATAAAGGTTAAGTCCCATTCGTATAAATCATTCATTTTTTAATCATTTCTTCTCATTATCTTCGCGAAATTTTCGCATAGTCTTGCTTCTTTCATTCATTCTTCCATTCTTTTCTTTTATTCATTCCTTCATTCCCATATCTTCATGTTAAATATCATATCATTTGAAGCAAAGTAAATATTCAAGAGAAATATATAAATTGATCTACGAGATTTTTCCCGAATCTTTGAAATCTTTTTAATTTTGAAGTCTTTCAAATCTCGAATTTTTTTTTTTTTTTTAAATATTTGTAATAGTGCGAATGTATCGCTTTCTTTTAAATCAAATCAAAAATCTTTTATTTTCTGTAGAAGTAAAATGTTCAAAGAAAGTGGTACTTAGCTTTTGTGGTTTGCTGTTGTTGTCTCTTGCGAAGTATATGGTTTTCTTGTGAAGGAGGCGATTGAAGTATATGGTTTTTCGAGTGTTAGGCAAGTCATTAGGAGAGAGAAAGTTGGTGGTGATTGTAATTTCTTTAGCTCTTTTCCATTATATCTTGTAAACATTCAAAGAATTAATCAATAAAAATCATAGTTGTTCATCTTCAAATGTCTTAGTTGTGTGAATTCTAGTGAGGGGTGTAGTGTATGTTGCAGAAGAAATATATTTAAACTACATTTTTAACTTGGATATTAAAAATGTAGTTGCAGGATTTCCTACAACACACCCCCTATAATATTTTGTAGATCTAAATCTTATTAATCACCTAAATTTCAAATATAAGTACTAGAAATATAAATTGACACGAGGATTTTTTACATGGTTCGATCAATGTGATCTACATCCATGGGGTTAGGGTTCTTCACTATGATTGTTGAGGTTACATAAGAATTACATTTAGAATCTCCATTAATGGATATTTTCTAGAGCTCTAGATCTAATTATTTGGGGAAGAAAATGATAAAGAAGAAATAAAGTCTCTCTCTAAAATAATATCTCTCTCTCTCTTACCAAAATTATCCTCCCTTTCTCTCTCTCCTGCCTTTCTCTTTATATAGGATATTACATAGTGGATGACACTCATGTACAACTAATATTTCCCTTAATTTCGGATTTACCTTGCGACATTTCGCAGGTCTACAAATGTTAGTCTTCGCAAGTCTTCTTGACTCTTCGTCACACCTTTCTCATATTTAAGCTAATGTCATTTGTTGCGTCGTTTCTAATATTTCTTCTGAGACATTATTAAGTTGCGGCGTTAATAATTCACAAGTGAAGGTTGCTGCGATATTCTCGCTTCCTACATCTTGCCTCTTTTTTCTTGAATATTGCTTGAAGAGCGATCTTTAAGAAAAAATTCGTTGTTGTAGTAGTCTTTGATCTTTATTGATGAAAGAACGAGCGAAAGAATACTGGACTTGAAAAGTACGTACTTGCCTCTATTCTTTTGAGAAGTTCCGAAGCTTTGCGAAATAAATAAGAAGTATCAACCCTTGAAGTATAAGAAGTATGAAGTATCCTTGAAGTATAAGAAGTATGAAGTATCCTTGAAGAAGTATAAGAAGTACTTAATCATCGAAATATATAAGAAGTATGAAGTATCCTTAAGTAGTATAAGAAGTACTTAATCCTCTAAATGTAAGAAGTATTGCGAATCCATCATGCGAAACTCTCGCTCCATGTTCTTTGCCTCATGCTATGCTGTAATGCAAATAAAAATTTAGATTAGTATTCAACATTTCTTTTATCAAAAATATTCATTTAATTGCAAGTTCAAATCGTTTTTCTTTGTTTTGATTTCCTTTGTATAACTTGTTTCGTCTCATCCGATAAACATCTTTCATGGAAATGATCCTAATAGGTACCCCCTTATATGACGCACTTTAGGTACATTGCCTCTTGCGAAAATTGTTCGCGAACTAGGGTGTACGCCACAAAGGTTTGCCCACTACTACTCTCCATGTTGGATATCATTCTCATTTGAAACAAAGCAAGTATTTAAGGGAAATATATAAATCGATCTGTGCGAGATTTTTCTCGAATTATTGTAATCGTGAAATCTTTGTAGTTCTGAAATCTTTGTAATTCTGCGATTGTATCGCGTTTTGTAAATCAAATGAAAAATCTTTTATTTTTTGTAAGTAAAATGTTTAAGGAAAGTAATTTTTTTCATAACTTTACATAGTTTTTAGTTGGTAGCCGAGCGACAAGCTGAGCACCAACTCCTTTTTGAATAGAAACACCCAATGTATGAAAAATAAAACTACCTAGACCACTACCAGGAAAGTGGTACTTAGCTTTTGTGGTTTGATGTTGTTGTCGATCTCACGCGAAAAACACGTTGCACGAAGTATAAATGTCACTTAGGAAAAACAGCTACGAGAGGCAAGAATTGAACCCGTGATAGGGTGTAGAATACATCCTATTTACTATCTATTGTTTATGCTTTCTTTGCTATTTTTCTTGTAAATTATGTATTTTACGCTTGTTTTGAGTTTTATAGCTACTATGGAGTCGCACGGAGGAAAAGAAGGAGAAATCACCCAATTTAAGTAAAAGGGCAAAATAGTCATTTCATGGGCGAACACTATCTGGAGCCCATCCAAGGTTAAGGGGAAACTCTCTTTTGGTGGAGTACTAAAGCCAGGCCCAGTCAAGGTTAAGGGGGTTTGCTATCAGGGTATCCCTTATCATCTACTAGTGGGTGTATTTATCGGGTCCTATCTGTGGGGTGTACCTATCCATATCGTCCCAACCCTAGGTCGAGAGATTTTTCTCAATTCATATTTCGTACACAGTGAGGAAGAAAAGCAGTCATGGCTGCTGTTACTACTTTTGAGATCGAGAAATTCAGATCGAGCGAGAAATGGAAGATAAAGAAGAACTGAGTTGCTGCCATGGTTTTCTGTGAGTCGATGAACATCCCATGAAGCAGATAAAGAAGAAGAAGAGGTTCAGATCGAGAATTGAAGATGGGTTTGAGTGTTGATGTTGATTTCAATAGATCAAGATAAATTGACAGAAGCAGATCGAAACCCAAATAAGAAATCAGACCGAGAAGAGGGTTTGATGTTGCATCCGATATCGATTGGAAGGATGAATTGAGCTCGTTCTTGAGCTGTTATTCAACACAGAGAGGTGAATTGAAGAAGCAGAGAAGTTGATGGCGTTTTTGAGGTTCGATCTGGAGGCGATGTTGATGGCTGCTGTTGTGAGGTGATTGAGATCCAGAGATGTAAATCGATGCTCGCACATTTGCAAATCGATTGATGGAAATGGAGATGAAGAAATAAGCGAGAGAAGATTGATTTTGTGTTGTTGCTGTCAAATTGAGACAAGAAGAAGCTCAAATGTATGAAATGGGCTATGTGTTGGAGGAAGAATTGTTGGGTCAGTTGCAGAAGAAATTATGAAGAATCGGTGATTGGAATGGTTTACAGGGTCGTGGTTGGATTCATTGAAGATGCAGCTGAACAAGGTATTGGAAGATGTCTCATAAAGAATTGTGAATGGATTGGTGGCAATTAGAAGGCAACGAAGAATGAGGCAAGAAAGCTTAGATGTATGTGTAGGATTCTTAACAGAATTGAAGCGAGAGAACGGCCTGAATTTGGCCTCGTGCAAGTCCAAAGAAACAAACGAAACTTCGGCCGGTTTTCTCGACCGCGATGACCGATCCAGAGCCGATCCAACTCGGCCGAGTAAGACAATCCAGTTAGACTAATCACTGACTCGCTTGCTGACTCTGTGAGCTAACTCATCATCCGCCTTGACCGTTGACCGACGGTTTGACCCTTTTGACCGTTAGTCCTAACTAGTGGACTGACGTGAATATTCCGTCGAATATACCCGTGACGACGAAGAATTCAGGTGACCGACGGTGACTATTCTTGCTGGGATTAGGTCAACTTCCGGCCATAATACCATCTTTCCGCACCAAAATTAGAATTTTTGTGTGGATTCTTCTCATGGGTGTGAAGACTTAAATTTGGAAATTGGATGAAAATTTGTGGAGAATTCTCTAGAATCATCTAAACTCATGGGTTTGTGGAATTGGGCTAAAATTTGGAAAGAGAAGATGGAAGATTTGAGAAAGGCTTGGACTTGGAAATTGAATTGCTAAAGGAAAGGGGTTCTATTCCTTGGAAGATTTGGAGAATATTGAAGCCTATAAATAGAGAAGTTTTTTACACATCTTTACACACCTCTCTACACACACAACACTTCTCTTTTCTTTATTCTTTTTGTGAACTCCTTAACATGAGTAGCTAATTTTATTATTGATTGAGGATGAATTCCTAGTTCTTAACATATAATTTGAGTTTTGTTTTCAATTCTATCTTGAAGTTTCTCACATGATTATCGTTTGTTTTTACTAATAGGAATGTTTATTCATTCATGATTGATTGATAGATTGTTTGGGTGGCCAACTAAATTGATTTGTTAATTGATCTAAAGCTAGTGAAAGTTAGGGGATAAGTAATCGTTTCTTGACTCTTTACATAAGTAGCAAACACGAGACCTTGCGAGGAGGGATTCCGTGGAGCACCAGTGTGAAAACAACGTTAGCAAGTAGACCTTGATCTAAGAGTCTAACTACTAATATTAACCTAATAAGTTCATAAATCTTAATACGTTTATTTAAATTACATCTTGAGTGATCTACTACTGTAGTAGCAGGATTTCCCACACTACACCCCTTACTCGATTTTGCTTAATTAGTCCATTGAAAGATGTAAGATCAAGAGTATTTATTGATTGAATTCATGAATGGTTTACACAAAGAAATAGAATTACACTTAGAAATTAATACTCTCTTAAACTTTCTCTCTCCTAATGATTTGCCTAACAACTTCCCAAAAAGATCCCCCTTTCAACAGACTCATTTAGCCCTTTATATAGGGTAATACATAGTGGATGACAGCTAAGCTATCCCTTATTTTGGGGAAATGTCCCGCGAAGTGTCGCAAGTGCACAAACATTCATTCTCGCGACACTCCTTAACTCTCGCCAAGTTTTACGTCTCCTTTATGTTTTGCTTGTCGTTATTCATTGCGGTCGTTTATTTTAGCTTTCACACGCCTCGCGACATCGTTGTTTATTAACCCCGCGAGCCCTGTATGTTGCGATATTATGATCCTACATCTTGCCTCTTTTTCCTTGAATATTGCTTGAAGAGCGATCTTTAAGGAAAAATCTGTTGTTGTAATAATCTTTGGTCTTCGCTGATGAAGGAATGAGCAGGAAGAATACCGTACTTGGAAAGTACGTACTTGCCTCTATTCTTTGCGAAGTTCAAGCTCCTATATACGAAGTGTCATTTCTTGCCTCATGTGCTACAAAGAATACTCACTTTCGCAATCTCTTCGCCTATTAGGAAATATGCCGTATATTTGAATTCTCGCTAAAGTTCTTTTCGTCGGGTTTCCTTGGATTTGGTAGTGACCGTTTACACGTGTCTATATTTACTTCTTTTAGGTGCATTTAATGTTATCCGGTCATAACATTTTTCTCATCTATTTATAGGAGCATCCCTCGTGAAAAATTTTCCTTTTCCTTTTCATCTTCTTCGTCGTAAATCGCAAGTGTTCTTCTTCTTCATCCTTCGCAAGTGTTCTTCCTCTTCATCACTTTAGCTATTCCCTTCTAGTTGTTACTCTCATGGCGTCCAGTGTTTGTTAATCTTACCATATCGATGATTTTGTGGTTGATTAAATTTGAGATTGGCTTTTCTTATTGAAATCACGCCGGTATGATTAACTTTGTGATTCTTTTCGCCATTGTTGTTTAGCAAGAACCAATCCGAACTAAATTTACCGTGAAGGACCTCTCTTCTTTCTTTGGGCTCGCCATCAAATCTTCATCACAACAAGAATCCCCCACACAACCAAAGCCCACTTCGCGAGCAAAATCTACTGTTACAAAAAAGACAGTCACAGCGACAAGGTATTTAAAGGAAATTTGTTTTTATTAACCACGCGTTGTTGCCTCTCGTTTCTTATTTAATTTGTCATTCGCAGGATGATAAAACTACCGGTCGCATTCCCAAGAGGCTTCATTTACTCTAAACCCGTTACCCCGACGTTCCATTTCCTTCATTTACACTCGTCTCCCCGCCGCGAAATCTTCGCAAGATAATTTTGTGCCTCTTTCCTCACGATAATATCACTAGCGACAACATTTCTATACCTCAACTCCTCATAGACCAAGTTCCTCATAATAACCCTACTACAAACAATCTTACGCCTCTTCCCGTTATCAATACCCCTACTATTTCTCCAATCACTTCCCTTCCTGAAACCTCTTCTTCTCCTAAGGCTCCTTTGACAAAGGATGACTCCTCTTTTTTGGTGGAGCAAATTCCTCTAACGGCGGAAAATTTGGAGGGTATAGATGTGGCCTTCAAGGTTCTTTCAGATCTTGTGAATGATGCCAAGAGGACTTCTGATGATCCTGTCAAATCCAACGTCTGCGAGATTTTAAGTAAGCACCTTGGTCCTGATAAGGTCTCGCAAACGTCTTTAGTTCAAGAAATTAGTAAGTTGAAGGATGATCTCCAGGTTATGACCGCGAAGTGCAATAGTCTCCACCTTGAAAATCAAAAATTTCACAACATCTCGCTAGATCATGATAACCTTCGCAAGAAGAATGAAGAATTAAAAGGTATGCCCTCGCCACCTTTTTTTTTTTTTTTTTTTTTTTTTTTTTTTTTTTTTTTTTTACAACTCAACCTCCCTGTTCGTCCTCCAAGTATTAAACCAGAAACGAATAATGGAGATATATCAAACGGAGTCTGTCGTTGAAGAAGTTCGAGTGGAAAGAGATGCTTGGATGGAGCAATATAATCTCTTAGATAACCTTCACACTTATGCAGCTGATCAAATAAATAACTTGTCTAAAGAGAATTTTGATTTATCGAAAAAGCAAGACTCATTAAGTAATGACTTATCTCGCCTCTCTTATGCATTGACTAAAACTAATTTGGAGTTGGAAACTTTATCGATGAGAATCGAACTCTTTCTCAAGAGAAACGTTCTCGTTGAATAAGATGGCGATTTGCTCGCAAAGCAGATAATGCTTGTCAAAAGTTATGTGAAGAACAAGAGCAAGCTAAACATTCTTTGAAAAACCAACTTGAAGAAATTATGCCGAGAGAGATAAACTTATTCAAGGTAGAATAACTTGAGTGTAAAAGCGAAGCAATTCCAAGAACAATGTGCCAAATTAGAAAAATCCAACTCTACTCTTGCGGCCGAAAACTCCATACTTGTCTCCAATGAAAAGAATTTGCGATCTCGATTGAAAGGCTTAGTTGGAGATTCATTTGATGATGCCATGGACTGTTTGGGGAATAACCCATGACTTTAATTCAACATCTTACTTTTCAAAGGAAGGTAGGCAGCAATAAGTGCAATAAGGATCAAATGTAAATATAAATGGGTTTTGGCCAAGGTGTAGGTCAAATCCAATATAAATGGAGCAGTCCAGTTAGGGTTCAGTGGCGTAATGCATCAACATCAGAGTCCAATTAGACTGAAAAACATGATTCTCCGTAACTACTTTTTCTTTATATGCAAATAAGAATTGGTATGCATACATCCTCTCTAGCTTTAGTAATTTGGTGTGCATATTGTGTCCAAGAGCGCCTATCTTCTTGCTATACAAATATATTTGATATCTTCTGATTTTATTATTAGATATTTAATTTTTTGACGCAACTTTTCTTAATTGGTGCTTTGGTTCTGATTCATCAAGTGTGCTTAAGTTGATATGATTCGTATTCTGCATAATTAGATATGAAATCGAAAGAAAGGCTACAGCGCAGCACTAGCGTATGACCGCTTGCACCTAGTCATGGGGAGCACATTCGCTGGAAAAATTGGGTAAAAACAAAGAGATGAAATGAACACAAAAGAATTGCTGTACTCCAAACTTTCAAGGCTCATAAAGATTTCTTTAGACGCATTATTTCTACTCCTCCCAATACTTGTCTGGCGATTGCACAGGACATGGCCAATGCCTTCAGATACAATGAAAGTCTTACAACAGAGAAATTGAATTCAAGGCTTGCACCCTGACCCAATCAAGAAACACACTAGAAAGAATTTTGATGATGCTTTGAAAGAGAGAGAAAATAAAGTTGAATTAATTGTTCCGTATCGGGAGAATACCTTCACTACTTATAAAGGATATTCATGCCTATTGGAGATGCCTCTTCACTTCCAAAGACACATAAGGTGTCTATTGGGGAATGGTTGTCTTTTGAGGAACCATCACACCTATTAAAGGTGTCTCTTCATCTCCAATCTAATATCCATTGTGTTTATCCAACATGCAATACTTCCCCGCTCATAGCGGCAAACCAAAAAGCCGTAAAACCATTTTTATTTTCTAAGATATTGAAAATATCCACAATCTCCCCTATTTTCAATAACCAAAAACATGAAAATAAAATAAAACAAAACTTTAAATCGCAGGCTGTATTTACTTCTAAGTGACTACCCCACACTGAGTGGGATCAAGCCAACGTAGTTCAAGCTAAATTGAGACTAAGCATCATCGCGTTGAAATCAATACATAAATGATAGTGTATCTTTGATTTGAATCTTCACTTAGTGTAAGAACCCAAAGCCTTATCGAGATTCTATGGCGAAACCAAATGAACCAAGTATCCCTTTATGATAAACCGAGTCTCCAGCATATTGATTTCATAAATCATGTGTTCTGTAGCTGCCAATGCTTAATGCCATGTGCTTATATCCTGATTCATGAGTCTTCTTTAGAGAACTGCCTTCTCAGAACTACCGATTTCCATACTCATATAAAGTAAGTCTCGAAGGTGTTTCTGCCGATACACCTTTACTAATCACGTACTCATTAAGGATTTACATCCATCCTATTTTCTTGCGTAATCCCCGCACTAAATGCAAATGAGAAGTTTTACTTGCGGCACCATAATCACATCCATAACTTGTTGGTACCATCAACTCCGTTTATCCTTTTCAAAACATAGGTTTCGCTATGGATGACTGGAACCTCCTTCACAGACCTTAGTCCTATTTCTATATACTTCATTGAAAACATTTCCTTTGGGGAGTACTTTTCACAGATATGTTCCTCTCCAAGTTCTTCTCCTCGCTTCAATGGTTAATCGCAATTACTTCCTTTCTTTTTGGAATAATCACTTTATCATCCCAATGTACAAGACTTGTATGTCTTGACTTTCATTATAAGTCTCTTGTTGCGTACGTTATAGATCATGGGTAGCCCCGATTCACAATTAATCAAGACCGCTTGAGATGGCTTCTTCCAAAATGGGATATCTACAAGTTAGGTTCTGTTTATTCTTCCTCACACTGCATCCATTTACAATCAATTTTGACAACATTATTAAAAATGTTCCTATTTAATTTTACATAAAATAATTGTGAATTTTCTAGTGATCCTAATTAACATTTACGGTTAATTCACAAGAAAGTCATTATAGACTTGCATACACTTGTATAGGCACTTTGATAGGGCAATCATGTTGCATATTTTAACATGCACATTATTACAATGAGTACTCGCCTACTCATGCCCAATCCTCTCATAAATTTATACCAAAGCATAGATACGTCTATTTAACATTTTACATTATGTAATGCAAAATGTTCATTATTTTATGTCACTTATTATCAGTAACACTCATCGTTGGATATTTGGTCGCGCACCCAATCTTCCAACACGCCATATTCACCGGGTATTCCATTTTTCGATGTCATTTAAGACATGCCAACTTCCAAATTTTGAAACTTATAATTTTTTATCGCAAAGAACTATGCTCATATCAAGCAAGTAATTGGTATATCGACAACAACACGATCTTGGTTGTAAATTAATAACTCGGAAATTCTATGACATTGTCATAAAATTTCCCCCGTTCAAGGAGCAATTTAAATGGGAAGCAAACAATTTCTTAACCATGAAGCACAATTAAGCTATGGACTTGCGACACCCATAATTTCTAAAATAGAAATCTTCAAATCCAATGTAATAGTACAAATACCCATTCTTGACCTTTACTTTTTCCGTATACTACCCCTTATCTCAATCACGGACGTGAATTCTACGCCTATCGGCCATAAACGCCTCCCCCGGATGCCGCGGATTTTCTTTCAAAACTCAATATAGGGAGACGAACTTAAACTAGTTTCACCTCCATTGTCAAACATAATCACTAAAACCGTTGGAAAAAAATTGCAAAAACGCGAGGATGAAATGAACACAAAGAATTGTTGTACTCAAACTTTCAAGGCTCATAAAGATTTTCTTTTAGACGATTATTTCTACCTCTCCCAATATCAATTGGCGATTGCAATAGGTGTATGCGAAATAATGCCTTCGTGATAATGAAAGCCCTACAATAGAGAAATTGAATTCAAGGTTTGATTATTATTCATTTTCAAATGGATTGATTAAGCAAATTCAGTTAGGGTGTAGTGTAGGATTTCCGCAACTACACGAGCAAACCGATCGAATCAATGAGTTTTGATGTACTTTGAGCACGTGATATCTGTTCGGTTTATTGTATTTGATCGAAATCCATGATCGAATTTCATGGATTGTATTGATCTGCTTTCTAATTTCCGTAAATTTAAATTTTGTTTCATTTTTTTGCACATTCTCGTGATTCGGACAAAGTCACCATTTTTTCATCACATAGGGACTCCTCCCTTTGGTCGTCATCCAATTACCATTCCATGAAGGCAAGAAAACCAAATGTCAATAGGAAGCATATGATTGATAACGATCTAACACAACACCTAAGATTTCGTTTTAGCTTTTTATCTTTACCTTACTATTTCATGGGGTTAACGATAGTTTTGATCTTTTTATATTTGAGTATTGTGATTGTTCTTACATCGGTGTTCTTTCAATTTGGGTCTTGATCTAATCAATGTTTGCTCCAAGATCTGTGATTACAATCTCCGCGGTACAAAAGCTCCGACGTGCTGCTCCGCGAGTTTTTTGTCTTCCATCCGATCGATTCTAATCACTTTTGTTCTTTTAGCATTTTTTAAGCATGTTTCTCTTTGAAGAATATCACCCAAAACAGCAATATGAACATCAACAAACACAAATCATGAAACGAAGACAAAACCAATAACGAACTAATCCAAGAAATGGAAACAAACACGAACACTCACTGGATTAAAATCTTTTTCTACAATTGTTACCATAGCTCCAATTCCGAGACAACCCTGATTCATTCCGATCTAGGACACTTAAAACCGATTTAGTTTACCACTCGCTACTTGAGACACTACTTGCTTTGAGTTACTTTTACTACGTTAGTTGGGTCATCGCTACTCCCGATTGCATTAGGCAATCTAAATTTAAAAACACCAATTCATGTTATTTACATGTCTCGAAGAACATTGGGTGGATTCTATTCAATTATCGCTTTGTGCTTTGATACATATTGGTTTTATTTCAAAACCAACTTGGCCCTAGTTGTTTGGTCCTCTCCTGCAGAGAGAAGGTTCTTCGAAACTGTTTTTAGTTATGAAGGATAGATTTGATAGGCAAGAATTGGTGGAGCTACGACAATATGTATGAAATTTTATGATCTTGAAAAATCTCTGTAAGGTTTTCGATTTCCTAAATCGGCGTTATCAATATATCATATGAGGTTATCCTCTTTTCGAAAAAAATAAAAAAATAAAACACAACACCTAACGAGGTTAGTCAACTGAGATTTGTGGAGAATGCTGGAAAGAATGTTAGAGACTTCTAAAATCTCTTGTTAGTCAATAGAGAGTTCTTCAAAATCTCAAACAATCTCGTTATTGGATGCGTGACTTCTAAAAGTCTTCATAATTCTACACTATTGGATTTGGAATTTGAAATCAACGATTTATAGTTTTGAGAGACTCATGTAGAGACTTTTATTACAAAATATACCATAAATGGCTAAAAAAGTCTCTCTAAGTAGGTGATATTTTGAGAGACTTTGTTATTTCTTTTTTCATTAAGGATTAAATATTAAAAACAATAACCAATTAAGCTACATTTAAATTCATGAAAAACGAAAAAAAATTGTTGTCTTCCAAAAACCCAATAAGTTTACTAGAGATTCAAATCCCTTCTAGTTCTTCTCATTTTGATTTTCTTGGAAAAATGGTTACAATTTTCGTTAGCCATGCATGGACTAATACATTTTCATTGAAATATTCATATACTCATTTTGTATAATAAATAAAATATATTGTTTGTCTCATGTGTGTAAGATGAAATTCATATATGTTTTATTGTCTCAATGAGATCACCATAATTCCTCGAAAATCATTCAGAGAGTCTCTCAAAATACTCTCAAATTCGGAGAGTCACCCAAAATCTCTTGCATAAAAAGTCTCCGAATGTCTCTACTAATCCCAATTAACTAACGCCTTGTATAAATTCTAAACACAATTTTTACCATTGAAAACTCGAACTATGAAATCCAGCGATGAATTAAAACCATCACAAATCAACAAAAGAAAATGCTTTAAGAAGTTCAACAACTTAATTGAAAAGTTAAAGCACAACCTTGGCTATGTATCATAAATCTTAGTTAAGACTTTGTTTAAGCCCATAATGATGGCATCGGATTCATCATTCCTAGAGCACTACTTTTTGTCGCGGGCACTAGTGGCAGTAATCTACACTATTTAATCCCACACTAATATCCATGAACATCAGTCCATATTTAACTTCGAGGATGTTTCATTACAAAAATGATTGAAATCAAAAGTATGCTTAGTACCTCTGCTTCTACGAACTTTTTTTTTGGTGGCGACTGGTAGGGATTCAATGGAAGAAAGAACTAATTGTTGTTTTAAAATGTCAAGCCAATGACTTCAGCTCCACGTCGATACTTTGCTCCACCTACTTTTGTCTCCGAAAGGAATCCGAACATCCAGTAAATCGGGTGGAATCAGCTCACATTAGAATGTCAAGCTTTTATGTACTACTCGACAGGGTTTTCATATTTCAATCAGCCAATACCTAATAAATCCCAGTATTTTGTTAAACAGTACCAAATAAAATGACTTGAAAATCCAAAAGGACATCGGAAATTATCCAAAGGAATTCTATGATAACCAAACCAAATTAAACATGTTAGTCGTGGGGTTTTCAAGTGACCCGAACGTCAGATTACGCCTAAAATGTTGATTTTGTATATACTATATGAAATTTTTACAAACTGAGTTAATAAAAATAATGAGATAATATAGAAGAAAGTGCATAATAATCACTCTAATCTTCATTGAAACATCCCTTGTGTCCCCCTTTGTTCCCAATTGTAAATAAGAAGATAATGAGATAGTATAGGAGTGACGTACCCATAACAAACCAAAGAAACTCATTGATAAGATCAAATAAATCAGACACTGAGAGGTTTTAGCATAACTACAATATTCCCAATTGAGAAATGATTATTGATAACATATATACATGTAATTTTTAGAACCAATAGAAAAATGCAAAACTTTTTAAATTTTTTTGGAACAACACGGCTTCCCCACGATGCTACAAAAGAGACTGAGAATCAACAAAACCGGTAAGCAAAAAAGTACAAGAAATAAATAAGAGGACCGACTAACCCTAAAGGCGCAAAAATCCTTCACTCAAAAAAAATGTGAATCACGACTCAAAAATCACACAAACATAAAAAGAAAAAGGAAAACGATTAATCAACAAACAACATATTGGAAATACTCTCAATGCAACATCAAGAGCCGTAGATATTAGAGATTTGGATCTGACTGCCTATAAATAAAACAAACAAATTAGTTGGTCACTTCGTGATTTATCCGAAAAAAATCCAAATATGACTATCATAACTCAAAATTAAGAACCCAAAATTATACCTGTACAACCATGTCTGAGACTCTTGCATATATATATAAGATGGATATTTCTAAAAGAAAAATAAGCCCAATTTCAGCAAGTGCAACTAACAAATTGTTGAAAATCAAATCAAATGGTACCTATTTGCCCCAAGCGAATCCCACCATACCGTAAAATCGATCAATCCAAATCATTAATTGTTATTCCTTTACTGCGGCAAGGTAGCTCGCGCGATCACTAAATAACATCGTAAAACCAACGTGCTTAACACCAGCACATCGTAGAAATACCAACAAATGATGATTATGTTGTAGATAAACAAAATACGGCCGCGTTGCGGTGGAAAGGCCAGCCGAAGAAGATGGGAAATGGGTTTATCGATTACTTTCGTCCCGTTTAGGAGAAAAGTGATACTTTCACCCAGTTTAGGAAAAAGTGATACTTTCTCCCCATTTAAGAAAAGTGATAGTTTCTCCATAAATTCTCTATAATGAGATGTAAAATTGGCATTCTAAGTATTTTTAGTCAATTTTGATTTTTGATTTCTACTTTCAGAGAAATCTACATCAACCAATTTTTTTTCTCTACATAGAAACACTACGATTTCTTTAAAAAGAAATATATAAACCAATTGGAATTCTTATTCTATCGTTACAAAAAGATTGGATATCGTTATTATGGTATTGATAGTTGCAAATACCAATAAAACGAGGAATTGCTGCGTTCCTGCTGGATATTTTGCAATTTTAATTTTCCTCGTGGTAATTATCTCCAAATTATGGGATTGTACCAATTGGAATTAGAATATAATTGGACACTCAAGATCAATGGGTGCGCACCACTTGTTAGCCTATATTATTAGTCCTTGTAGTGACTAAATTGATCTTGAATTTATTTTCTTTTGAAAAGAAAGTGTCCATAATCTCATTCTAAATTTTTATCTCATTGGCCATAGAGGTCATGAAATTATTTGGAGATTTATTTACATATTTTATATGTTTTGGTTGTAACCAATAAAACCTATGGTTGATGTCAAATTTGTATGTCAGAAAGACTACAATTTTATTTTATTTTTAGGACAATTTCTTATGGCGTTTAAAGTCATTATCTACAGTCAACCGGGTATTGCTAAAATCCGTAAATTATTCTAAGTATATGTCCTTGATTTAATCGGATAATACACTATGAAACTAGTTTTCATATATGAGATGATAAATTTTTTTTTTTTTTACCATGATTAGGGGGAGACATACACTATCAAAAGCATGTGTTAATTAACTTAAAAGTTATATATATTTCTCTCCCAATATGATCAAATCGAAAAAGGATGCCACTAATAATTGGTGTGAAAATATCTCATATAGCTTATTCCGTTTAAAAAGGCGAGACTCAATCCCATCTAGCAAGCATGTAGCATTTGTATGTATGCTGCGATAGCTCTAAACAGAGTATATCATAATACGACTCACAATCTCAAATCTCAAAATTCATATCTACTCATTTGAATAGTATGAGATTATCACGCCCGTGGGCACTGGTACCAGTAAATTTAGATTTTTTCAAAGTATGCATACACTGGAAATTATGTGAGATCGTGATAAGCTAATTTAGTTGTCGAATAACAAAGATAGTGGTTATTAACCCCTCTGCAGAGGAATATCGACATATGTGATTGGTTACATACGATCCAATTAGGTTGGATTAATTTCTCGATTAACGCAATTTTGGATCCAAAACTTAACACTATAAATGTCGAGCCTATCAATTACATGTGCTAGTGTAGTCATAATGCGTTATACGAGAAATTTTTCGTTGTAAAAACGATTTAAGGGTTCCATTTTTCTCAGACCCTAGGATTGATTCAATAAATATTTTTGTTCTCCATGTATGATGCTTTTGGTGTGGTAGTCTTTGAAGGGCTCATATAGCATTCACACAAGAAATGTGGTCGGAGAACATATTAAATTTGTAATCCTTTAGGCAGCCACCTTATTTGCTTACATAAGGTTTAACAATCCTTTATGTGTTTTTAGAATTTGGTATAAAACCAGGAATACGGATTAATTAGTTGATGATTTCAACGTTATAGGTCTCTTGAGGAGTCTTTAAAAACACAAAATCCACGTTTTAGCAAAGATAAATTCTTTTTATTTCTTTCTTAAATCAGTAGTTAGATTATGCTAGACTAAACTCTTCTTTGAGATAGATTAGAGTTATTATTATTTTTTTTGATGCTTGTCTTCTGTAAAACTCATATAGTTGAGTTGATTAACATCCATATTTACGTCAAAAGTTGTACTCTTTTCCCTTCGTTTCAGGTTTTGTCTCATGTGGTTTTCCTGACAAGGTTTTAACGAGGCAAGATCTTGTTGACGTTTAATTTTCTTTCAAAATGTTGATATTTGTGCTCTCTTTTTCCTTCGTCCAATTTTTTCCCATTGAGTTTTATTGGCAAGGTTTTAGTGAGGCAATTTATTCAACATGGTGGTCATCCAAGGGGGGAGTTGTATAATTTTGGTTATTTGGTGGATTCCCACCATTAACTAGGTCATTCTGTTTTATTATCAACATAAGAACCCTTAGGAATTTGGATATCATTTTGATCCATATATGTTATGATCACAAACTTTACTCACCTATGGTACTATAATCGCATATTGGCACTTTGTTGAAGAAACTACATCAACTACTTTTGCAAATCATCTCCGAGAAGCTAGAATCCAAGAAGAAAGTCCTCAATGTACTTAAAGAAGCGTGAAGACTCGAGAACACTACCATTAGAAGACTAACACAAAAGAAGACTTCATCAACTTGAAATTTCTCACGAAAGCATTGGTATCTCCAGCATTCAAGAAATTCGTTTACCGAAATTGACTCGACTCGAAGATTTGCAATCCAAGATTTAACTAAAGTACTTATCGTGGGAGTATCAAATTAGAAGATATTTCTTTGGACTATCACGTTGTACTCTTTTTACTTCATCAAGGTTTTTCCCATTGGGTTTTCCTTGTCAAGGTTTTAATGAGGCAACATTTGCGTGTCCAAATATTTTCTAAGTTTTCTCAATTGTACTTTTTTCCCTCCGATCAGGTTTTGTCCTTTTGGAATTTCCTGACAAGGTTTTAACGAGGTAATTAGCTTAGACACAATGTCATCAGGGGGAGTGTTATAAACGTGTAATTATGTTAAGAATATCTAGGGCAAATCCCGTATATTACTGGGATGCCGTTGTGTCTAGCATTATAAATAGAGGCTCTAACGTCTGTCTATTGTACACATGAATAAGATTTCTCTCTCCTTCTTCCTCTTTATTTTGTGTCTCTCGTTCTTTGTCTTCTATATCATAACAATCCTAATATAATTGTAATTTTGACAATTTTAACTACTATCGATTATATAATACCAAAATAAATTTAATTTTTCTTCTTTCATTATCGGTAGTTTCGTCAAGTTATCTATTATCGAAGTGGCCCCAGAAATAAATTTTCCCAATTTTCTCAGATTTCGTATTTTTCTTCATAATCGGTTTGTCAAATTAGTTATCTACCGATTATGAAAGTCCCAACAAATACATTTTCCCAAACTTTGAAATTTTCTATTTTTTCTACTTTCATAAGCAATAAATAATTAGCTACCGATTACAAATGAAATACATTTTCCTACATTTTGATTTTTTCCTTTTATAATCGGTAGTTTTGACAAATTAGTTATCTACCGATTATGAAAGTCGCCCTAGAATTCAGTTTTCCCAAACTTTGAAATTTTCGAATTTTTCTACTTTCGTAATCGGTAGTATTGGTAAATTAATTATCTACCGATTACGAAAAAAATAAATTTTCCCAAACATATAAATTTTCGAATTTTTCCTTTCATAATCGGTAGTTTTGGCAAATTAGTTATCTACCGATTATGAAAGTCGCCCGAAATTCAATTTTCCCAAACTTTAAAATTTTCGAATTTTTATACTTTGATAATCGGTAGTCTTGTCAATTTAGTTATATACCGATTATGAAAGTCGCCCCAGAAATACATTTTCCCAAACCTCGGTTCATTTTATTTTTATATTTTTTTTTAGTTCTTTTTCTTTTAATCATAATAATTAGAATTCATACAAAGCTTTGGTTGTCAACCTAGCAACAAGTCAGGCACCACCCTTTTGAATAAAAATACCTAATCTATAAAAAAGAAATTTACCAACACCACTACTAGCATCATTATTAAATAGACAGTTCTTCAACCTCTTAAAAAACACACAATATCGCCACTAAGTTCCCCCAGCGTGGAAAAGGCTAAAACACCTGAATCATATCCGTGCGAAACACATTTGTCTAATTATTTAGTATGTTTTCGCAATACCGCATTCGAAATAGCCTGGCCTGGAACGAAAGCACGAACGCCCTCCCCCGTGAATGGTGAAACGCCAGTGACATCCATACAAACATCCTGCCATTCTCCCAATTGAGAACAAGAATATCCGTTGAACGCAAATCTCTATTGTCATCTGACAAAAACCCCAGAGCCACTTCTTTACGCGCAGGGACACCTGCCTTGTAACATATGTCAGCGATTACATCCCGTACAAGGTCATACGGGAACTTGATCCCAACATCTTTGTCACAATGAAGAGCGTGATCACCAAAAATATCCATGGGTCTATTGCAATTTGAACATAAGCCTCCTTGGCAAACATGGGAATACCAAGGCGATAACAAACTACGGCTAAACCTGCCTTGGCCAAGGCACCGATTCAACCCCTTGGGCCAAGACTTTAACTTTTAAAATTTTTAAGACTTTAACTTTTTTTATTATTTTTTTATATAAAAAATTGAAAAAAAAATTTATATAAAAAAAAAAAGTTTAAAAAATAAAAATAAAAATAAAAATAGTTTAAAGTTTAAAGGGTAGAAACGTAAAATTGAACTAGTAAGGTTATCTTAGTACTTTTACCATATGTAGACACCCTTATCCTTTTGTCCCTAGATGGGGATAAATAAGTCGTCCCTAATTCTAAAAATGCTAGATTTTAATCTATATTCGCATGACCTATAAATAGTGGATCTTTAGACTTTTGTCCATGAACATTTCACACGCTTTAATAAATTTATAATTTGTTCTTACATGGTATCAGACATTTTGTTTCTCATTTATTATCACTTTTCTTGATTTTCTTTCTAAAACATAAGAACACTACTACAACTACTCAAATCTCCAGCTGAAATAGTTGTAATTTTGTTTCGATATAACACAGTTCCACCAATTATATTTTGTGAAAATCACTTTGAATTGAGTTTGATTAGCACAGATCTTATTCGTTTTTGTTAATGGACAACTTGCATCTCAAATTCTTGAAAATGGAAATCTTGCTACCAATTAATATGATATGTTTTTGGAAACAGCATGGATCAATTTTTCATGTCGTGTCTTAATGCTACTTTCTTTAAATCTATTCCTTTTGGAACTCTCTGGATTGAAATCTTGCAGCAATTTTGGGATTATTTGTAAAAAGAGTTTAAGGAGCAGCTTGTGGCTCTAAAATCTTTGTTGAGGACTCTAATTATTAAATTAGATAAGGTGATCTTTCGATTTTAGAGTTCTTGAGTAATGTTAAAAAAAATAATTGCTAATCTAGCCACGATTCATGATCAAGTCTCGGATGAATCGAGAGTTGAATAAAAAATTTATTACTGCACATGATCACCAAAAATATCCATGGGTCTATTGCAACTTGAACATGAGCCTCATTCGGCAAACATGGGAATACCAAGGCGATAACAAACTACAGCGCCAAGACTTTAACTTTTAAAAAATTTAAAACTTTTAAATATTTTTATTATTATTTTTTATATAAAAAAATTGAAAAAATATTCAAAATAAAAATTATATAAAAAAAAAGTTGAAAATAAAAAATAAAAAAAGTTTAATGTTTAAAGGGTAGAAACGTAAAAAATTAAACTAGTAAGGTTATCTTAGTACTTTTACCATATGTAGACACATATAAGCTTAGGTATAAAAATATTTGGTGTCGTTTTTTGTTTTTCCTCGCCATTTCTTGTTTTTCTCTGCTAGGTACACATATAAGCTTAGAGCCCGTTTGTATAGCACATCGAAGTAGCTTTTCGACTTAGAAATCGCAAAGTCGAAGATAGTTTGGCCATCAAATTTCAAAGCGACTTATGGAAGTCAAAAAGTTATCTTTTGTGACGCAAAATAGTTTTCATGGCCCGACTTACGGAGAAGCAAATTTGTATCCAAACGTGCTATTAACTTATAAAAATATAACCATAGGTCATTTCTTGGTGTCATTTATAGAAACTATATCGTTTTTATGCACTCTTGTTACAATCATTCATATATGTATAAACTACAAATTTAGAAATGTTTGTGTATAAAGAATTATGTTTTTAACTTGGTTATGATTTAATTTATATTTTGTGAAGATGAATTATTCTTATCATACGAAGGTGTATGTAGGGAGAAAATTATGATGTCTTGAAAGAAACACAAATTTGAGGTTCGTGGCCGGAGGATGTGGTTTTAAGTTTGCAAAGATGGTAATGAGTCGCTATATGGAAGATACCATGACAAACATAATTCAAAAAATGGAAGAAGCATTTTGTATTCACTTGCATCTTGTCACCTAGTTGTGGTGGTAAGATAAATTTACCTATTATATCTCTCCGAGACGAAGATGATTGAAAAGACAAAGATAATTGAAGATTTGTATAAGACACATGTCAAGTCTCTTATCCAAGAGGAATCTACCTTTGGTTGACGAATTTGATAGCTTGTCAACAGATGAAAAACACTCATGGTTCACAAAAAGGTGGTCGCATATACATGGATCGAAGCGGTGAGAAATTGGATGAAGAATATTTTGAGGATCTTGGCCGAAATCGTTTTGTTTTTTAGTTAAATTAAATTTGAAACTTTTTAATGGAGAGAACAAAACAATTTAAGCAAAGGAGTACCGCGTTGTATACTTCTCTAATGCTAAACCTATTTTGAAATACTCTAAATCCTTCTTCTCGGAATTATATTATCCAATAGATGAATTATCTCTCGCCATACCTTATGATTATAAGTTGTTTGTTAATTTCTTGATCAAGTACTCAAGTCTTGATTGATTATAAGATAAGTTGAAAATGTCTAAAACGAGCATTATTCACGTTACAATGGTTGTTATGTTTTTTTTTTTTTTTTTTTTGTTTGTTTCTTATCTTTGTTTATTAACTATTGCTTTAAGGAAATTAATAGCATTTACACATTAAGTCTTTAACTAATTTTTTTACTTTAAAAAACTGAAACAATGGATAGAAAACTGGAAGAACTTCAAATTATGGGGCTCCATAATTCTTTATAGTCCAATAATTAAACGATCTTTTATATTAACCACTAATGAACAACTGTTGCTTAACTTTTTTTTTTTTTTTTTTTTTTTTTGATTGGGAAAGATAAGGAGTTTATTAGAAAACGGAAAGACCAAAAAACTTATAACTGGGAGAGCAAGGAAAAAGTGCAAGAACCCAGAATAACACTAGTCACAACATGGGAGGTTGGGTTTCGAAACAAACATTAAATTTTCACTTATAAATATAACTCCACTTTTAAGAACTTTATCCACTATAAATAGATTAGTTAAACACCATTTTCTTATCTATAACACATCACATTTTTCGTAATATCAAAAAATAGGAATTCTCTTTCTACCATTCCACCAATGTTATTTTGAATCCATCAAGTATTAATATGTTAAGTTTTTTTTAAAACTCGAGTCACTTGATTATCTTACTAAAGTCAACTTCGTCAAATTAGACTAGGAATATATAAATGTTGAGACTTGCTCTAGTTACTCGTGAAGACGTATTGGAGGCATCAAAGACATCATCCTTGACTTGAAGTTGGACAATACACACTTAACTTGTTCCATTTCAATCTTTGTTTTTACAAGTCTTTATTCATTTAAAACAATAACATGCGAAGTTTGTTAAATGACTTTGGTATTGGTGACTTGGCAAAACGGCTTGGACTTTTACTTGCAATGATTATTTATCTACCCAACATGATGTTGTTCCTAATCGCCGATCTCTAATTGTATTCTTATTACTAATAAGATTATGCACTCTTTCAAACAAAAGAAATGGAAAAGGGGATGAATGGCTCTTATATTATATTTTTCTAAAGCTTATGATCGTTTATATTAGGATTTTATTAGACGAGTATTTTTGCTTTGGTTTTAGTCTTGTTTGGATTAGGTGGATCTACTCTTGTATTAACTCTTCCTTTTATCAAGTTTCGATTAACGAGTCACCTAGTCCAGCCTTTACTCCTTCTAATGGAATTCATCAAGGAGATAACTTATATCCGTACACTTTATAGTTTTTTAGAAGTTTGTCCCAACTTATTTCAAAAGGTGTTCTTGGTAAATTGTTGAAGTGTTTTTATATTCTCGAGACTAAATTTATTATATCCCGTTCTCGTCTTACATCGATGACATCTTAATTTTTTTTTCAAGCTACTCATATGAATGATGTTAACATTCGGAAGTTGTTGGATATTTTACGTAAATTCGGGTATGGTCAGGTTTTAAACCTGATTAAGTATTCTCTTATTACTTTTGTAAATCTTCATTATAAGGATATAAAGAGTTTTCTTATACCTTGGGGGGTTTAAGCATGTTGAGCATGCTGGTACTTATTTGGGGGTTCCTCTTTAATGGGGTCGTTTGTCTGTTCATACGTTCTAGCCTATTTTAGACAAAATTAGTGGTCACCTCCAGGGATGGAGCTTAATTTTTTGGTCGCAATGTTTTGATTAAATCTTGTATTAACCCCATCTCTAATCATCTAATGCCTGTTTAGCATTTTTCCTCGTCTATTCTTGTAAGTTTGATAGATATTATAGAGATTTTTTTGTGGCATGATATCCATGGTCACGGGGTCTCTCTGCATTTTGTTAGGTTAGAATAAGGTTTGTCGTCCTTTAGACTTCGGTAATCTTGGGATTAGAGATCTTAAGTCCTATAATTAGCCCTCTTAGGGAAAATGACTTGTCCTATTCACTCAAACCCGATTCTGTTAGTCGGTTATTACGTGTTAAATATTTTTGTGTGTCTTCCTTTTTTTGTGTTGTTAAACCCAACTCGTCTCAGATGTAAAAGTATTCTCAGTGGCAAGGACAATTGAGAGAGTTTTCGATGGTGTTTAGGCAATGGGACTATCAAATTTTGGAATGATCCTTGAGTTTAGAATATTCTTTTTATTTTTTTCTTTTTCCTAATTTCCGTTTAGGAATTCTTCCCTTTATAGTATCCACTCTTATGCCACTCTTACATATATATCTCCCTTCCAATGGGATTTATCTCGTCTCGAGTTTATGGTTCATCCCGATCTTGTGCAAGATATTCGGTTTATCCTTATTTATGACAATTTACAGAATAAAGATAGGCTTGTTTATGCCCCCAATCTTCATGTACATGTTACTATTAAGACTTCTTACATAATTATCTCATCAATAGTTGTTATTCTTGATTACGAGGTATGGATTATCATTCATTCATAATCGTTATTCGTAAGAATAATTTGAGGTCTGAAAAATCTATCGATCGGTTACGTTCAATATTTTTATTCCGCTGCGACGTTATATTCTTTGTAATGATTCCGTTCTGCATCAGTTGGTACCAGAGAAAAGTCGATTCTAGGGTTGATAAGATGCCACCAAGAGTACGGTCGTGGCCGTACGTGGTCGAGGTCGAGGAGGTGCTCTAGAAGATTTTAATGCATTAAGAGAACAATTAATGGGGGATGTCGAAGATATATTGTTTCGACATAATATTATGCACGATGATAATACTTTTGATGATGCTCCTGAAAAAATATAATGAACCCACTGATGAAGTTTTTCATGGAGATCAAGGAGTAAACTTTGTGATGAGAAGAAGTTTTAAAGAAGATAGTGACATATTTTATTTTCCTATGATTAAGAATAAGTTATTTATTGATTATTGTGATACACAATTCATCTTATATATCTACCCCAACAAGGAATTTTTTTTTATATCAACTTATGAAGATCCTTTTTGTGTTTTCACCATATCTCATGCATCTTTACCGTGCATAGATTGTTTTTTACGACATCAATTCATGCTCGAAGATTTTCATCTATGTTTTGAGTTTGGCTTGAGCCCTTCTTGTTTTTGTTAGTCACTTCTCTTCGTGTCTCTCTTTTCCTTTATAAGTCATTAAAATATCTTAACATTCTTTTGTTAGTGCTTTTTAGAGTGTCATGGTAACTTTCGTTTAGAGTCTTATTTTATCAAAATAGCTTAACATGCATATACTTGGAATAATTTTCCGGTTCTTCTAAAGTCTAGAGTCATTAAACGCCCAACTTCTAGTTTTCTCAAAAACACCATCGAAAAACACCTACAATACCCAAATCCTTTTGTATGAATCATCTTTCGACACCCCATACGTCCTGACAACTGCCGGTCCCTTTCATAAACTATCTCGCTATATATAATGGGCATCGTGTATTAAGAGCAACAACATCGGCCCCAACCTAAAACCAACTCATGATCTTTTTGACTCTCAGTCCCAATATGGATAATGACCTGAAGTTAATCGTCTTTTTTCACTTGGTATCCAACAGTATCGAAGCTTTCTGCTATGCCAAATCATGCCGAAAATTCTTAGTTTCGAGATTTCTATCTATGGTCCTGTTCTCAAACCCATACCCATTCTCAACAAAAAAGCAAATCCATAAAGACTTTGATCTTTGTTTAAAACCACAATTTGCATTGATGGAGTTGATAAAATACATGTACATGAAGAGAGGAAATATGCACCGCCCTAATAGGTCTAGAAGACACATCCTTAGCATCTAAAGAGGTTATAAAATATTCTAATGGCTCTAAGAACAAAGACACCGGAATATCCACCAGATTGGAACCCCCTCTTAGAACCATATTTTAGATGATGCTTGCTCTAATGTTTGCCCGGTCGATGACTCACGCCCGATTATACCATTTAAGTTGAATGAATGAATTAAAAGACTTGGTATTTGTTCGAGGTGATTTGTTCTCCTCCCTCAGACCAAGATGGTCGGTTACTTCCAAGGTGGCATCACGTTCAACGAGTCCGAAGATCCGACTTGGAATCTTATAGGTATGAGTTCTAGTAGTAGAAGAATGCTAGTGCACAAAATAATAGAGATGATGATGAGGCTCCCATTATAATACTTCAAGAAACCAAGATGATGTGGTGTTCATCTTGGGACATCAAGCAGAATATGTGGTTACAAGAATGTGGGTTGGACGCGCTACAACAATCAGTAGGGAGTTCCTATGGTATATTTAATTCTATGGGATGTAGATTTTGTGGAAGTTAGCGATTCAATTTTGGAGAGTATACGCTGTCAATACTTTTACTAATAAGTTCGACAACTTCCAATAGGTGCTCACAAATGTTTATGGTCCAAACAAAACAATTGAAAGAGATGAATTTTGGTCAAGAACTTGATAATGTTTGTCGTTATTGTAAATATTCCTTGGGGTATTGGTGATGACTTTAACACAATTACCAAATGTGATGAAAAGAAGAATTGTAGGAAGATTACAAGTAGTATGAAGAAGTTCAATAACTTATTGTTGAACATGATCTCATTGACTTACCCTTGAAGGGGACAAGATACACTTGGTCCAATGGCCAAGCAAATTCGGTAATGTGCGAGATTAGACAGGTTTCTTATGTCCCCATCTTTTTAACAACACTTCCCATTTGTTACCCAACTAGCCAAAGCCGACCTACCTCGGATCATATACCACTACTTTTAGAAATTTTCGACACTCATTGGGGACCTAGTCCTTTCGGGTTTGAAGTTATGTGGTTCCCCGGAGAATGGTTTCATACAATTACTAGAAGATTAATGGTTATATTTTTGTTTTTGTACACCTAGCACTTTGCTTTGGATAAAGTTAAAAGCACTTAAAGAAAAGCTAAAGTCCTGGAACAAAGAAGTTTTTGGTCACACCGATATGATTTTTAATTTGTTGTAGTAATTAAGGATTCGAACTCTAAGACTTGTGAAGATTAAATTTAAGGATTTAATGAAAATAATAAAAGCGATAGTTATTGGGACTAGGATTTCACCGAATTCATATCAATAGGTTTAATTATTTATTCTTCAACAATTATCGCTCAATAAATAAAAACATGGACTCTTATTTTTGCCAAGGTAGATTCTCAAATATTAGCTATAAATCATAAGCATGGGACATCAAACATTTAAGCAAGCATGACCCATAAAATAAAATAGTAACTAATTAATTCAAATCATAAATCAATTTAAAATAAGTGCAAAAGTCATAAAAAGAATAAAAAGAAATTCACCCATGTATGAAATTCGGCTTCCTCCGTCATCCTAGTGTTGGGTTTAGCTCACATAGTGAAAACATTCTCAAAATATTTATTCATCGCTCAAAAGTGTTTACAAGAAGTGGAAAACTAATAAACGGTGAATTTGCAACGTAAATAGACATTGCGAGACTCTGTTACAAAGCATGTGTTTCAAATTTGATAAAATATTATGATTTAAAATAAACTGTTGTTACAATGGAACTATCGCGCACATTCTTTATATAATGCACATCATAAAGTGAGTCTGTTCTTAGTGTTCTTGAGAACGACGATGCATTCGTGTTGCCGCAACTCTTCTTCTTTCCCGCTTCGTGATATCACTGCAAAGTGATATGTCCACTCTAACAAGCTCCCCACTCTCGATACCTTCTAAAACATCCCAGGGACCCTATTTATACCTCACTCAACACCAAATATTGCCGTTAACTCCAAATAATCACTCTCTTCATTGCGATACGGATACGGGAATATTTCTTTCCCTTTTTCTCTTCCACACGCGCCCTTTCCAATCTTGTTCACGCGTTATTCTCACAAACGAACACTTCGATCATGTTGATTGTACGTAAGATTGAGTCAAGCTCGTTCAAACCACACGCATCTTCTAATCCCGAGAATATCTTCCATAATAACTCTGTTTTCTTTCGACTAAAGACTCGGGATTTTTGTTTATTCAATATTCCTTATGTTCGGTTAGAAACCCTACCAAAAATAGCATATATCTCGGCAGAAAGATATCCTATTTTATAATCCACATACTTTCGTGTTTAACCCAAAGACCCGAGACTTCCTCTTTCCATGTATTGTCAGATATGACAAAATCTTCTCTTTAACGCGAATTTAAAGCTCTTACCAATCCCGTTTAGTTAATGGTGGTATCAATCCAAAACAGCAACAAATCCGACCAAGTCACAATGCGTAATCAACCAAATCATGTTGCGTGAGTATCAACCTCCCGTCTTGCTCTGAATGTATTATCCACAATTTTAGTTGATTCCAAAGACCATACCATCCCCTGTCTATCCAATGAGCGATCCAACAAAAATGAGCTATTGAATCTCATGAAATCACGTCCAAAAGGTGAATCCTAATTCTGCCAGTTGCCTGCAAAACTTTTCTTCCAAAACTGATTTTTGAAATGAAGAAGAAAGTGCCCCTTAACCAAATCCGTGGGTCTTAGAATAACGAGTAGGTGTAAATAGTGAAGAAGGCACCCATTAGTAATTGAGGTTCCCCTTAACTAACGGTGAGAGTCCAAATAACACGTGTCCTCCGGTGCAAATAACATTTTTTCGAGCCAATTCTCCACAAGAGTTTATTCTTCCAAAACATCTAAAACAAGTTTATTAGAAAATAATGAGTCCTAGCTATTGTATTATGGGTGAAAAATGCATCGCACTTTCGTGCTTATCACACACCAACACAAAGTTGAATGCTAATTCTCTCGGAAATTCAAACTTTTATTCTCTTACCGCGAAGAAAGGAATGTGCATCTACAAAATAAAACTTTTAAGATGGGCTTTTAGAAAATCAAATAAAATACCAAATCTTGCAAGAAAGGAGATATAAATACCTATTTCCTTCTCGAAGAAAGAATGTGCATCTACAAAATAAATTTGAATTTGAGAATATTTCTAAGATGGAGGGACTTCTTAGAAAATCAAATAAAATACCAAATAGTTGCAAGAAGAGATATAAATACCTATTTCTTTTCATCGGTAATGAATATTTCTACAAGACGTAGATACAATAGAAAGCGTGCATAGTAGATACAATAGAAAGCGTGATGAATTAATGTCTCACAGGAAGAGGCTACAAGATCATATAGTGGGATACTACAAAACACTATTTTACGAAGAAGAAGTTATATTAGACCTGATTTAGTGGGGATTGAGTTTGAATCAATTACTTCAACAGGTGCCACTTTCTTGGACGTTGATTTCACTGAAGAAGAGGTTATGCATGCCAATAGAGATTTAGGTAATGAATCCCCGGGTCCAGAAGGTTTTTCTATACTTTTCTTTCAGAAGTGTTGGCATTTCATCAAAGAGGATATCATGGGTACTGTGCATGAATTTTGCACTATAGGTACTATTTACTCTAAGCATAATTCTACTTTCATTACTCTTGTGCCAATAAAAGACCATAGTGAGACAATTAAGGATTGTAGACCTATCTGCCTTCTTACTAGTGTCTATAAGATTATTGCAAAGGTTTTGGCTACAAGGTTAAAACTTGTTATGGATAAGCTTATTTCTCTTGTGCAATATGCTTATATTGAAGAACGACAAATTATTGATGGTACCTTAATTGCTAATAAACTGGTAGACTCTAGACTACGGTCCTGAAATGCTTGGATTATATGCAAAATTGATCTAGAAAATGCGTTCGATAGAATCAATTGGAGATATCTTGAATTAGTGCTTAACCAGATGTGTTTTAGTAGGAAATGGTGTAACTGGTTGAGGTTCTGTTACTCAACTTATTCATTCCAAGTTCTTATTAATGGGTCTTCTTTCGACTACTTTACTAGCTAGTATGAGAGGCGTTCGTCAAGGTTGTCCGGTTTCCCCTCTATTGTTCAATATTTCTATAGAGGGATTTTCTAGATACATGGATATAGCAGAAAATCGAATCTATTCGGTGGGTTTCGTTTCTCTACCAAGTATCACGGTCAAATCACCTTTATTATGCGAGATGATCCCGATCTTCTTTGTGGATAATAAAAAGGAGGAGTTACATAACTTATTTTTAGCACTACATTGTTTTGAGTATATATAGCGGGTATAAAGTTAAACATTCTAAAACGAGGCTCGTGATGTTGGAGATGTCGAGACTTGACTATATGGGCGGGTAAGAATTCGGGCGTTTGGACCGATTGCTTACCTTTTATGTACTTGGGTATCTTGCTTGATGCAATAGGGGTGGATCAAAGGGAATTTGGGACCCTATTATAGAAAATTTTGATGCAAGATTATCGATTTGGAGGCATATTTCTTTATCGGGGGGAGTAAAATTGCTCTTTAAATGTATCTTATCCTCTCTACTCACATACTATTTTTCGTTATTCAAAGCCCTTATATGATTATTAAGATACTAGAAAAAAGATGCATAACTTTTTGTGGGAGTACAAAGAAGGTGAAAAAATATCTCATTTGGTTAATTGGGATTTGGTTAGGTGCAACTAAAAGAACGAGAGGACTTAGTGTGTGTAATCTCGGACTTATGAATTTAGACTTATGAATTTAGGCTTTTCTAGCTAAATGGTGTTGGAGATTTGGGGTTGAAAAAAACAAGCTTTGGTACCGGATAATTGAAGATAAATATGGCTTTGGGATTATTCATATTGGATCCCAGGGTAAGGTTACTCAAACCTATGATGTCTCTTGTTGACGTGTTATTCTTTGAAGATGTTAGAGTGGTGGTGAGAACTCGACACTTCATTTGCATTCGGGTAGTTCCATTGCTTTGGAAGGACATTTGGTGTGGCCATCTTCCATTATCAGCGACACATCCGAACCTCTATAAGTTATCTAGAAAAGAAATGCTACTAGTTGAAACCATGATTTCTTTGGAAGGAAGTTGGAGGTTTCAATTCAGCGAGTCCATACAAATTCGAAAGGAAGAATTTTCCGCTTTTCCTTCTTTTGTGATTGGTGCTAATCCCACAGTTAGGACGATCCAGCGGACACTCGGAGGTGGAAACCGCATTCAGCCGGAGTCTTTACGGTTAAATATTTATACTCCCAAGTTGGTGGCGAAAGATGGAATTGCAAAATTGCCTTATAAGTTCATTTGGAAACAGGCAGTACCTCCAAAGATAAATATATTATTGTGGTGTTTGATGCATGGTAAATTAAATACCATTCATATTCTACAACACAAAGGTAAAATCTCCATAACTCTTGCATTTTATGTGGAATTGGTCTTGAGTCGCAAGATCATTTGTTCCTGTTTGCAAAATCGCATACAAATTTGGTCGAATCTACTTCCTAGTATCGGCGGGATTTGGGTATTACACAGTTCCATGAGAAGCGGCGGATATTTGGCATCACAATCATTTCACGAATTTTGGAAACTTTGGGGTTTAATTCGGTGGCAATAGTAAGCACCTTTTGGAAAGAAAGAAACTGAGGAAGATTTGTAAAAAGCATTACTGCATAAGACTGACGATGATCTAATCTATGATGCTAAGTCTCTAGTTTTGGCTTGGGCGAAACATCATCGGGACATCTGATCCATCGAATTTTACGAATACGGCCACAGAATTGGAACTCAATCTTCTTGTAATTTTGTTTCTTGTTCTCTTTTTAATCTACCTTCGGTAGATATTGTTGTACATCCTTTTCTATTTTTAATAAATCTTCTCTTTCGATCAAAAGAAAACTCCAATACGTATACATAGATATATATGGAAGAATCATTGACCAAAGAGCACTTGACAAGAGTCCCTTATCTAATACAAATTGGGAGTCATATCGCATAGATGCGTTGCCATAGCAAGGCCCTTTTGAGAAAAAATCTCTTCCACTACATTTGTAGACTGAATCTCTTCCTTTACATATGTAGGTGACTTTGCGAGAGGAAATATCAATTCATGCTCTTCGTAATTTCGTAGAACTATAAGACATATATTATTACAAGGAGAATGTACCATAATTTGATTATAAGCCATATTAACTATTACAAGGGAGGAATGAAACCAAAATTTGGACTTGTAGCGGCTCAATATTATAATATAAGTTATCATAGCATAAATGTCATTTTATTTATTCTCTATTTATTTTTCTTTTTTATTTCTTTTTCTTTTGTGTTGGACCATTGTTACTATGCCAGTTGTTATAACATGTAAAAAGGGGGCTGATTTACCAGTTCGATTTAAAAATAATCCAAACAATAATTTGACAAAATATTTAAAAATATTTCTAAGGAGGTGAGGCTGGGTCGTCGAGTTATATGACTCTTTTTATTTTAGAAAGGTTCTACTGATATAATTAAATTAAAAGGCCAAGAATATTTTTTTCCAGCAGAACGTTGTTCTTTATAAATGCGCAATTGGGGATACTAAAATTAATTGAGGGATATGGAATTAATATACCTATCTAATAGTGTCCACTGGAAATACTAAATTACTCCTTTAGTTTAACTTCGCGCTTCTTCTTCTCTTCTCCTCTTAGCCGGCTTCTTTCTTTGATTTTTATTTTCTCCATCATCGATTTCAATACGGCTTCATCGTTGTTTCAAAAAATGGCACTAATCTAGTATTAGTAAATATATATGCCTCCTTGAAAGAAACCTAATCATCGATTTGTTTTAAAAAGAATTTGCTTAGGTTAGAGCAAGGGGCTATGGAATGAGTGTTTTTAACACTCATTCACTGCCAAACCGAGTGAAAGACTCAAGTTTTCTGACCATGGGAGTCTAAATTTATAGACCAAGCGGCTAATCTTTATCCACTTGGAGAGAAATTCTCTCCAAACGGCTAAAGATATGCCTCCTTGTAGCTTTTTTTCTCTTTTTAATAATAAAACCTAATTGTGAGTCTCGTATCTAAGAGTTTTAAATTAATAAAACCCTAAAAATAGGTTTGGGAGGCAGATTTCAGCTGCCCAATGTGTTTTTCTTCCAAACGGACAACAATCAGCCGCTTTAGTCTCCCCTTTCTCCCACTCATTCGCTCCAAGTAGAGTGCATGAGTGATTACTGATGAATAAGTGTGTACTTCACTCCATAATAGCATCTAAATTGATCATATCCAATAGATACTCATTCATATTGAATGAGAACACTCACTCCATAGCCCTTGCTCTTAGAATCAAAATTGTGATCTGGAAAATTTCCAATTTCGTTATTAAAGGAATTGTATTCATGATGAATACAACCGACATAGTTTTAGTATGAAACACCATGTCGTTTACAAATGCCGACACTCGATTTTAGTATGAATACCAAGCCGAAATTATTAACTTTCGCATGCTCGATAGAAATATATTAACGCCTGATAGCTAAGGAAAAAAAATCAAGTTCTCCGGGATATTTGCATCATGGCCAGCGTGAGAAGTTGAGCAAATGTAGCATGGTCGGCACCAATTACCAAAGCATGCTCGATAACCTGGACTTTCTACTGCCGTAATGTACTTAAAATTTCAAATTGAGGGATATTGTGTACGCATGGTGAAAGTATGAATACTATGCCGATTTATACGCCTCTGCATGGTATTCATACTTGTACCATGCCAGCACCAGCTTCTTCTCAGACGCAAATAATAGCGAATTCAATGGAATAAAATCAAATATCATTACATTAATACCTATAGACGAGCAATTGGATCACTTGTATGTTCACTTACTTTCCTCGGATTGGTTCTTCACCTAAACCTTCATTATCCTAAATATCTTGATTTTAATGTTGTTGCATCAACAAATTCAATGATAATGATTTATACTAATCATCATCAAACTAATCTATTAACTTAACTATAACTAACAACTAAACATGATTATGTGAGGGGCAGATTAGGAATTAGTTAAAATACATGGACAAGGGGTGACCTTTGATTTGCTATTTAAATCTCATTTTTGTCTTTTTCTCCTTGTCCCTAATTGCAAGTTCTTCTTTATCTAACGCCGTTAAATAGAGATGCAATGTATAGATTTTACAGATCACAACACCACATCGCATGAATGCAAACACTAAATAGCCTCAAAATGTTTTATGGATGTTTCTCTATGTTAGGTTTTGAGTCCTTTTCTGACAATTCAGAGTCAAGTTTTCACTAAAAGGAAGTCATGTTCTATTCGGTGGAATACAAATAAAATAGAGATTGTCTTTCAGAGAGATGGCCGAGTGGTTGATAGCTCCGATCTTGAAAACCGGTATAGTTCTTTGTCTAGAACTATCGAGGAGGCCT
>JAJJWW010013159.1:0-34792 GCA_023531295.1 Papaver armeniacum
AATATTTTCATTTCTCGCCGAGGAGGACTAAACAAAATCAGATTTGAATAAACATAAAAGAGTTAAGTAAAAGTTACCTTTGCCGTTTATCTATTCCAACATACTTAGATAGGATCCATTATGTATTGTTCAAATTATGCTCGATTCGAGTAATACTCATTCCAACTAAGAGGCATCTCATCGCACCATCATAGTCATCATCCAAAAAGCTCGCGAGTATGTTTATGAGTACCACCACCATCATCTCGACACGTCCTCCATAAGGTATAAGCTAGCTTCTCGCAGCAGCATACCCTCTTGCAATGCACCCTCAATGTACCTTTTATTACACTAACTTTAAAACCTTTCATTAACCTACAAGAAAAGTTAACAGATCCAAGGATGATTAATAGTTCAATAATAATTCTCAACTTAAAATTAAAAGAACAAAGTAAGGGGCTGTATTTACTTTCGTATACATCCACCTAAATCTGACCAATGCAGATTAAAGCTTCACTGGCCAAATGAATCAACAGTGGATACTAATAACAAAAAAGATGGAGGAAAATACTTTTCCATTACGCACATTGCTTCCAATTCTCTATCTAACTTCTTTCGCTTGTAGAAGTTCATCTCTCGCTGGATAACCTTGCACACAAAATGTTGAAAATATACTAATACTGAGAAGAGAAACTCGCATCTTTAGGTAAATGAAGTCAAAGAAAGATGAACTAGCAATGAAACAGAGATCGCATCATCACGGCAATCGGTGACTTGAAATTCTTTTAGCCCGGTGGACTAATGCTCACGTTAGCCCAAGATTGGAACAAAAACTAGAAGGCACTCTTAAGTTCTTTCAAAGACTGATAAAAAGATACTTTTTCATCTTTTAGTTAAGGCAAACGATCCATCTTCCATTGTTGTTTTACCAAATAACACTATCCTCTTTCACCCATAACCGCTTTTAATACCCATAGATTCCATATCTTTACGTGCATTTACACCATCTTTTGACTTACTATTACCCATGAGAGTGTTAACAATATGCTCGCTATGTTCTTTTCCGTATGCATAACATCCGTACAATGACGGATCGCGCGATCCCCAATTCGGCAAATCATGAAGTATGGACCTTCGAGAAAATAGAGAGTTGTCTTAAACATCTTCATCGGCACTGCTGCAAACTATCCGCTTCTCGCTTCCTCTTTAGCGTTTTTTGCCGGTGGTTTACCCTTACCCCGTTTACTTTTTCATATCTTTCACAATCTTGAACTTGCAATCCCGTTAGTGGCCATGGAGCTTTACCATCTTCTAACCTCCACCGAAATTTGTTTTGTCAAATCAGAATTGTGTTGGGATGGAAAAGCCATCTCTGTCCCATATAACATATCTTCTTACTATACTTCAGCCCACTTAAATCGCTTTCACCACCAAAAGTGGGACACGCATAATACCCATAAGTCACACATCCAAATAGAGTACCCAATGCCTAAAATCATGAATGGCCCATAACAACCTTGCCTTCAAAAGAAAATCGTAGTTCGTGAAGTATCGAATGTCATAACACCATCATTCCATAACTCTTTCAACTCCTCTATCAATGGTCATAAGTAAACATCAATATCTTTACCTCGGTGCTCTCTGACCGATATCAAACATAACATGGAAAATTCGCGCTTCATACACATCGAAGGAGGAAGGTTGTACGACACAAGATCACCGCCAACAAATGTAATTCACTCAAAGCATCCATTTGGATTAAAGCCGTCGCCTTGCTATCCCAAGAGTAACATTCGTGCTTCCTTAGCAAATTCAGGATGTAAAATTATCCGCACACCTCCAAGTCGTAGAATCCACTGGATGACACATGACATTAATATCTCTATGTGCTCTAGAATGCCAAAGCATTGCTCGCTTATCCATGGTATACTATAAAGTCTTTTCAAACTTTGCAATTATCGGAAAATGCCTTAAAGTCTTTTGCGCAACTGTGTAAGTTTTCCTCATCATTAAAAACTCTTACGTACCGAGGTTCTTGACATACAGACACTAACTAATGAACTATTATCCTTCCAATAAAGTATACAATCATTTACACAAGCATCATAAGTCACATAATCCATCCCCAGTACCTCTTTAATAATCTTCTTGATATCCGGATACTTACATGGCAGGTGTTACCTTCGGAAGCAACTCTTTCATCAATTCTAATATTGCAGAACACCATTGTCCGAAATTCCATACCGAGTTTTTATGTTGTTCATCATTATCGCAGCCGTACACACGACTTTCCATTAGACATGAAGGATATAATGGTTCTCTTGCCTTCAAACCGATCTCTTTTTTTCGACCACACCGCCGGTTCCAACATTCTCATCCAACCCCGCCGTAACATTCTCATCAACACCGTCAGTAACATTCTCATCAACACCTACTTCTACATTCTCATCCATCCCTTCCCTAACATTCTCATCCACATCTCGGGTAATATTCTCATTCAAACCGCCGTAACATCATCATTATCTCACACATTCCGCTTGTAGTATTATCCTATGTGTTAATTATGTCGTTTGTACCGAACTTTCCCCATGATAGCGCCGTAACGTGTACACCTCATGCATACCATGTTTGAGCAAATGCAGTGAGATCTCATTGCAACTAAGCCTTTACCATTCATACAACGACGACAAGGGCATGAAAATAAATGACTCCCACCACCATTATTCTTGGCAAACTCTATGAATGACTTCACACCTTGTCTGTATTCTAAAGACTTACGAGGACACTTCAACCATTTCTTGATCACTTCGTATGACATATTACCCTTCAAAATTGATATTTAAAAGAATCAAATAAAATCACTTAGTCCTAGTGGTAGGGCTAAGCTCATGAGGTTAGCTTACGCAACATCCTCTCAAAGAGGAGAGAATGAGCTTATAAGTAGCTTTTGTAAATCACCACTAGACTGTTATCATTATGCTCACAGAAAGTACATAAAAACTGCATCGTTTATACACAACTTAACATACAAAATAAAATAACTTAGTCCTAGTAAAGTGTACGCCAAGCCCCCGCAAGTTAGCGAATTAAACATCCCCTCAAAGAAGAGAGAATGAGCTACAAGTAGCTTTTGCGAATAACCACTAGGACTGTTATCATCATGCTCACAGAGTACATAAAACCACTTCTATACATAACTTAACATACAAAATAAAATAACTTAGTCCTAGTGGTACAGGTGCCGAAGCCCTGCAAGTTAGCGACATAAACATCCCCTCAAAGAAGAGAGAATGAGCTACAAGTAGATTTTGTAAATCACCACTAGACAAGCTTATCATCATGCTCAAAGAGTACATAAAAACTGCACTCGCTTTTTATACACAACTTAACATACAAAATAAAATAACTTAGTCCTAGGGTACAGTGGTTGCCGAAGCCCCGCAAGTTAGCGACATAAACATCCCCTCAAAGAAGAGAGAATGAGCTACAAGTAGCTTTTGTAAATCACCACTAGGACAATTATCATCATGCTCACTTAGAATCACCAATATCAAAAAAAAACTTCATAACTTTAGTTCATTTAAACTTAAAAACTACCTTAAAATGAAACTAAAGTTCAAATCATGATGAGCATATTTATAGAACAAACAAACTGAATTTAGATACTACCTTAACAGATTCCGTAGCCGGTGCTTCTTTTCTCTCGTTTGTCTCTTGCCAAAAGGATCCTCCTGGGCTCTGCAAAGACCAAGATATAGAACAACATTAGCCAAACTTTTAAAATGTATCGACTTTAAAGCATATGTCACAACAACACACACTAATCAATTACGCTCTCGCATACCCACGCACGCTCTGTTGTTACACAACTAGCTAGGTCCAAGTCTGTCTAGCTCTCATCAAACCTTCCAAGATTATATAAGACTTTATCAGTAGCACTCGCCTACTCAACTTAGATATGCTTCTAAGGCAAAAACTACACCATGCCTAATGTTATAGATCCATCTTTACACAGACTAGTGGATCAAAAACTGTAACGTATCAAAAACTAGAATAGACAAGTGAAGCTAATGATGTCAATCAACACCAACATCTTATAAATTAGAACTTATTGAAATTAGATTACAAACTTGAAATTAGGTTACAAAGTAAAAAAAATAGAAAATTTCGAAAATTAACATAAAACCCTAAAATCAGCTCAATGTTTGAAACTTATACCTTCTAAGTCTTCAAAATTCTTCAATCTTCAAGTCTTCAAAATTCTTCAAACCCTAACAAAGAATTAGAAAAAAAATCGAATTAGATTTATATGAAGAAGATTAACAAAACATAACTCTAACGATTAACACTTATACAGATCGATGAAAAACTGGAAGATAAAGATGAATCAATCCCTAAAAAACATCATTAAAAAAAAGATGAAACCCTAAAAATCGATGTTAAAAAAAAAAGATTAACACTTACATAGATCGATGATTGAAATGTATTGAAAAGATTAAAGAGTTTTCTATGATGTTTCTTGGCTAAAACAATCTTTGTGATGAAACCCTAGCTTCTTCGCTCGAGAGGAGGAATAGATGCAGCAGCAGAAGATAAAAATGAAAATGAAAGTCAAACACGATTTCGCTAGCTTAACAATAGAATTCACGCATGTGAATGGCACACTCGTGGGAGGAAATATCCTCTCGTATAACCAATCGTGGGTGGAAATATAATGCTAGGCGTGGGTGGAGTGGCACACGCACATACCAAGGGGTGTGACGACACAAGTGTGACCAAGCCGCAGGAGTGGCACGCCTATAGGGTGGCCCGTAACGGCTTGGCTCTCGTTACTAATTTTTTAAAAATTTAGTAACGGCTTAAGCTCGTTAGCAAATTTTTTGTAACGGCCTTTTGTAACGGGAAATTTGTAACACTCATAAGCCGTTACGAATGCTCACATTTCGAATTTGGTGTAGTGAATAACCCGGACTTATATTCCCGAAGAATTAAGCTTAGTATTATTGATCACCTCCACAATAATCTTAATCGACGCAGCAATAAAGATATTTTGAAATCACAAACGATGAGACGAAGTGTTTGTGATTTATTTTCTATCTTGCCTATCTGGAGATATAAATCTCAAGCCAATTATTTCAATTGTACTCATGCACGATAGAAACAAAAATAAGATCGTATCACACAATTACAAAAAGTAGTATCTGGTCAAGCTTCACAATCCCAATAAAGTCTTTAAGTCGTTAACCTTGGTTTTAGAAAAAGAAAACCAAAGGTTAAAGGAGAATCGACTCTAGCTTAGCAAACTAGTATCACACGTGAAGTGGGATTAGGTTTCATGGTTGCCAGAGTTCTCTCTTATATAGTCTTCCAAATCAATCAATGTTAGCTTAGTAACAAAGCATTCAATATTCACCGTTAGATGAAAAACCTGATTAGATTCAAGCTAATATTTCTCAACCGTTGGATCGAAAACTTAGCTTGTTATACACAAACGAAATGTTCAATTTTGGGTTTATGAACTGTTACCCAAACATTAACATTTGTTGGTTCAACAATAGTCAACCAAATGGTTAGCCATATGAACACTCTCATATCAACCATATTCTTTCACCATAACTAGTTCAAATGACTCAAATGAACTAGTTAGAGAGTTGTTCAATTGCTTAGATCTTATGTAACTACACAAGACACAATCGAAGCAAAATGGTTTGATTCACTCAATCGGGTTCATGAACTTTATAGCCACGGTTTGCAAAAGCATTCCTTAGTTTATATAAACATTAGTTCAAGAACAACCGGTTTAGATATAACCTACTCAAGTTCGCGGTAGGGTTTGGGACTTAAGCTCATGGAAGGAGTACACAAACTCGAGAGTAAATTCTCGGGTCGAGAACTTCCGCTTGATCCGCGGACTTGGCTTGCGCCACTTCCATTTCTCTTGATCAACAAAGTTCGCAAACTTTGGTTCAAGGAATAAGGACTTATACATATATGTGTTTTCACAAAAATGCTTATATCCTACCAATGGTTATGTAATCTAAACTCTCATTTCAATCATTGAAACATTCTCGGTGAGAACGTTATATAGACTTTATTCACGCACCATTTTTCGTCAGAGCAATTTCCAAAGTGATTGAAACATATCATGACTTTTCGTCACTAGGTAAAGATGAATTTGGTTAAAGCGAAATCTTACCAACACATATTTCGAGAAATAGATAGGCGAGTTAAACTCGCCTCGGGAAATAGTAAATGTGTATAATGAAAGTCTATACGTCTAAACGACTTTTGTCTCAAGAGTAGGAGATAGAGTAAAATAGACTTTTGAGTGACAGATAAGTTCAAGTCTCCACATACCTTTTAGTCGATGTAGTTCCACCGGTTCCTCGAGTAGTCCCGTCTTGTATGATGATTTCCATGGAGTTCTTGAGCTCAACTACACTTTCTATCTCCGAGACCTTTAGCTACATAGGCTAGAAATCAAGACTTATAGTTTTGATCATTAACATTGACAAACATGCTTGATATAGCAACGCATGCGAGTTCGACCGAGCAATGCTCTAAAAGATATATATTATGTGTCTTTTATTGACGACTATACAAGATACACTTGGGTTTATCTATCTAGTTCAAGATCTGATTTTTTGAAAATATATACCAAGTTTTCTTCCATGATCAAAACCCAAATCACAAAAAACATTAAAATCTTCCGTGCTGATCAAGGGGGGAATACATATCTAATCCATTTAAAGATTTTCTCAAATCAGAAGGTACTCTTCTTCAAATTTCTTGCACAGAAACTCTTGAGCAAAACTAAAAAGATGAGGGTACCCAAATACACCATAATCTTGTATTTATCAACATATAAGTCCGATACCGAGTGTGATCGTTTATGGACAAAGTCGAGACAATACGACAACTTGATATTCACTTGATAATAGTTACGGTCCAAGAACGATTTACTATAGGATAAATATCCAGTGATTAGGATTAACGCACAAGTGTATTTATTTTATTATAATATAAAACAATTATAATGCGGAAGTAAAGTAAATAACACAACCATTTGGTGAAGACAAATGAACTGAACATCGAGTTTATTTTGGTTTTAGGGATAATCTAGAGCGACTAACCATTTGGCGCTCGAACGAGGATCGGGTCAAGCGCCAAATCATTGGACGTTGGTTGTGGAGCAACCAATGGTTACACACCGAAGGCGTCCAATGGTTAGATAGCTTTTAGAGGGAATGTTGAATCATCGTAAGGGTCTGGTGGTGGTTCAGAGTGACGTGGCACCACCTTGAATCTGAATGACCATAACACTTAGCCTAATATGTATGCGGATGCATATATTTGTAGCGAAGGTACAAGATCAATATTGAGTGCCCACAACCATTTGTAGAATCTCAATTCTCTTGTAGAATTAAAATAGAAGTACAGATTTCATACTTTTAATACAGACTTAAACAAATATGTGAATTTTATAGTTCTCGATACGAGACACAAATGATATTATGATTTTCGCTTTAGCAAAGTCCCATCATCAACAATATGAAAATAAAATAAAATTGGCTTCTAAATTCCTTGCTATGTTTGTGTCTTTTTTTCCCTTGCTTTAGCAAAAGAGTGAGTTAAGAGTCTTTTTGGAAGATAATATGGTACCCACTCCATTCAACCGCTTTTCTAAATGAATGAATCCTATTATAGGGGTTGATGTTTCCATTGGAGGGACTTCACCATGATAATAATGTCCACCAAATTGGCTAGGGGGTATCTCAGTTGTTATGTTAAAGGTCTAGATTACCCTTCTATCTTTAAAAGTACTAAATTAACCTCACTTCATCCTTGAAAAGACTAAATTAACCTACAGTGAATTTAAACCTAAACAATAAAATAAATAAAATCAAATCAAAAGCAGTATTCTTTCATCTTTTCTCTTCTCATTCAGTCTTAACTGTTCTTCTCCATTAATTTTCTTTTTTTCAAACGCTTAAACCACTGGATAGATTAACCAGCATGACTTATGTAAGGTAGGATTTGTTTTTTTGTGTTCGAATTAGGTTAGATGCATTCAAATTTAAGTTAAATTAGGGTTATTTGCTTGGAGTTACGGTTGGTTATTCTTCAATTACCAACCGTAAATTCGATTTCTCAAGGTGTTACTAGCAGATCAAGAACTACCAACCGTGAATCCTAAAAACTATTTGAAATGTCCAGTTATGGTTCATTTTGTAACCGTAAAAATGTTTATTTATTGGTATCTATTTTAACAAAGATCTTCAACCGTAAAAATTCATGAGTGAAAATAATCTAAGATTTTGAGTTTGATTACGGTTGGTTTTGATTTTGAGAGTTATCAACCGTAAATAGTTACTTTATTGAATACTAGCCAACCGTATTTTATTTACTGTTCGCCTCGTAGGATAACAACCAAACCAGAATCGGTTTTCCCTAATTTTAACCAACGCTGGATGTTCATCGATACTAACCGTAAATGGCCCCTATGGTTGGCTTCTACGGCTCATTCCAACCGTAAATGACCCCTGGGGTTGGCTTCTATGATTAATTCCAACCGTGAAATTGCCCCGAAATTGACATGAAGCTAAGAGATTAGCCATAGTAGAATCTCTATCGTGGGGTATCTCTAAAATATGGTTTCTCTAATCATATAGAGATTCACCCACCTCCAATTTGCCACTGAAATAAGTCACTTTGGTTGAGTAAATCAAAATCTAGGGTTTTGAAATAAATCTCAAAAAAAAAAAATCTCTCAATTTTATCTCTAATCCAAACCTAACTCTTAATCTGATTTAATTTTTCCACTAAGGATAAAAAGGAGTTCATTAATCTGATGATTAGCTAAATAAAATAACAACACTAACTAAATGAGGGTTGTTTAGCCATTATGATAAATATTAGATAAGGAGCCTTTGGAATTACTAATTAACGACCCATTTTGTCATAGGGGGAAATACCGTTTGGTCCATTTATACTGGGACCACAACAGCTATCCACCGAAAAAATGGTTGTCCTGCTTGGTCCATTTTTTAAAAATATTATTTCAATAGTGTGCGAATTATAATACCCTTCTCCCTCACTTTACTGTCTCGCTTCATTTTCTCTTTTCTTTGTTCATCAAGAAGAAAGAAATAGTTTTCTTTCTTCTCTGGAATCCGCCCCTTTCTCTCGAAACCAAGCAAGACTTCGAGAGAAATGTGAAAATACAGTTGAATCGTTCTCATTAAAACCTAATTTTCCATCAAAAGCAAAAAAACACATAATCAATTTCATTGACAAATTTTGATACTAACCAGAAAGCATCCAAAAACCCTAAGAAAAAATGGCGAAATCAAAGGTAATTCTCAATCAAAAGCAGATGTAAACAAGGAGATAGTTGTCGCTCAAGAAAATTGACCATTCAAGAAGAAGAAAGAAAAATGAAGGTACGATGCAAATAAAAATTCTCGCATCTAGTTTTGAAAATTTATCTGATCTTCAAATGCTTTATGTGTTTGTTCATCGTGTTCCTTCGTGTTGTTCATCTTTGTTTTTCATTCTATGTAGATGGAGTTCACCCTCCTTTGGTGAACTCTACACTTTATGCTTGTTTTCTTGTATGAGTTCATGTCGTCTTGTGAACCTGTGAGGTGCTAGACGCTCTCAGGAGATGGGGTTCAATCTCTTTGGTGAACTCTCCACTTTATGCTTGATTTCGGTACGAGTTCATGTTGTCTTGTGAATTGTGAGGTGCTAGTCGTTCTCGTGGAGTCGGGGTTCACCTTCTTTGGTGAACTCTCCACTTTATGCTTGATTTTCTCGGTATGAGTTCATGTCGCCTTGTGAACCGTGAGGTGGTAGTCGTTCGGTGGGAGCTGGGGTTCACCTTCCTTGGTGAACTCTCCACTTTATGCTTGATTTTTGGTATGAGTTCATGCCGTATTGTGAACTCGTGAGGTGCTAGTCGTACTAAGGGAGAAGGAGTGCACCCTCCTTGGTGAACTCTCCACTTTATGCTTGATTCTCGTATGAGTTCATGCCGTCTTGTGAATTGTGAGGTGCTAGTCGTTTTAAGGGAGCTGGGTTTCACCTTCCTTGGTGAACTCTCCACTTTATGCTTGATTTCTGGTATGAGTTCATGCCGTATTGTGAACTGTGAGGTGGTAGTCGTTCTCGAGGAGACGGGTTCACCTTCTTGGTGAACTCTCCACTTTATGCTTGAGGTATGAGTTCATGTCGCCTTGTGAACCGTGAGGTGGTAGTCGTTCTAGGGAGCCGGGGTTCACCTTCCTTGGTGAACTCTCCACTTTATGCTTGATTTTTGGTATGAGTTCATGCCGTATTGTGAACTGTGAGGTGCTAGTCGTTCTAAGGGAGAAGGAGTGCACCTCCTTGGTGAACTCTCCACTTTATGATTGATTTCTGGTATGAGTTCATGTCGTATTGTGAAATGTGAGGTGGTAGTCGTTCTCGGGGAGCAGGGTTCACCTTCTTTGGTGAACTCTCCACTTTATGCTTGATTTCCGGTATGAGTTCATGTCATCTTGTGAACCGTGAGGTGGTAGTCGTTCTAAGGGGAGTTGGGGTTCACCTTCCTTGGTGAACTCTCCACTTTATGCTTGATTTCTGGTATGTGTTCATGCCGTATTGTGAACTGTGAGGTGGTAGTCGTTCTCAGGGAGAAGGGGTTCACCCTCCTTGGTGAACTCTCCACTTTATGCTTGATTTCTGGTATAAGTTCATGCCGTTTTGGGAAGTGTGAGGTTTAGTTCATTATGTAAAAATGGGAGTTTAATGAACTATGGAATTTGTAGGAGTTCATGTTGTTTTCCCATGTTCTTGTAAAAATGGGGGTTCATTTTTGTATATTATTATCATAGGTGGTTTTGGTGAAATTCATCTTCCGATTGAACTATTTATTCTTATATGAGTTCATCCTGGTTGATGAAATGTTGTTTCCTTTCTATTCTTATAGGAAATTAAAGAGTTCATTTTGTTTTAGCTTGATTTATTTTCTTTGTTGAACTGTTATGTTATGGGAGTTTCTTTGTTGAACTATTGACTTCCAATGTACTCTTATAGTAGTTTCATCCTGTTAGGTGACTACACTTTAATTGAACAATTATTTTCATTCCACGAGTTAATTTGGAATGCATTTTGTTATATGCAGCTGTCAGAGAGTTTACGGAGGAGTACACTTTAATTGAACAAGGAATACTGGCCGAAGCAAGAACAAAGACGAAAGTTGAGTTGCTTCAAGAAGCATATGACGATATGGATAGTTAGGTAGAAAAACTGAAAACTTCACATGTGGAAGAGTTTGAAGCAATTAAAGCTAAACATGCTAAGGAGATTAATGAGTTGAAAGATTCTTTTGGTAAAAAGATTGACCTCCTTGTTAAACACTTGGCATCAAAGAAATCTGAAGTTGATGGCGTTCTGAAAAGTGAAGGACTTGAAAAAGTAATTGAATACATGACTAATTTGACAACAAAATTCTTACAACCTTCTTTTGACAATGAAGTTAATTTGAATGATGGATTGAATGGTGGTTTGAATGATACTGGTGGTGAAATAGAAGATGAAAATTTTACAAAAACAACTACCACATGCGCTTCTTCCTGAGCATGAAACCCAAAGCATGGATTTAGGTAAAAAAAGAATTATTTTTTATTACATTGTTTGATTTTATACTAGTTTTGGACAATGAACTTGAAAACTAAGATGCAGAAATACCAGATGCTGAGAATCAAGATGCAAAAAAACCAGATGTTGTTAGTGAAAGGATGGAAGCTGATGAAATGGAAACCGGTGGAGTTCTTCCCGAGAATGAAACCAAAAGCATGGATCTAGGTAAACAAAAAACTTGTTTTGTATTACATTATTTGATTTTATACTAGTTTTGTACTATGAACTAAAAACCATAAATACCTAAGCCGAGAATCAAGATGTACAAAACCAGATGTTGTTAGTGAAAGGATGGAAGTTGATGAATGGAAACCTAGTTGGAGTTCATTCTGAAATGATCAATTTGTGGATACAAGTAATGTTTTCTTTTGTAAAATTCATTCACTCGGAATTTGTAGTTCATCCGTTGAATGAACTCGAATTTGGTCATATATATATATATTCTTATGAACTTCGTATAATTGATACTTAATTTTTGCTTACTCAATTATTTATATCAACAAGTCGTGAGCATGTTGGGTGGCCCAAGATGATGGATGTCATAGTAAGTCGAGAATGAAACTCCACCTTCGTCAGAGACGCCTACCCCTTACCTAGAGCAAAGATACCTGCAGCATCAATGCGTAACCCAAAGCAAAGATACCCATAGTGCCAAAAAAACAAAGGTCAAAGCATAACACTACCCCTATTGTTGATGCTAATGTAGATGGAAAAAGGAAAAGAGTAGAAACGGAAGATGTAGTAGAAGTTCGAAAATAAAGAGAAAAAAAAAGAAAGAAGACCAAACCATGATGTGCCGGGACAGTTAGAAAGTTCGACTCCACCGGTTGCTTAAAATTAGGTTGCACAAGCGCCACAACCAAGAAGAGTCGGAATTGATATCACACCTAATCTACCATACCTACAAACATCTCCATTTTACTCAATATTCAATGATGTTCTAAGGCAAAATTTGAAGAATTCTTGAACAAAGCTATGGATGCGTATGTTATTAGTTTAACCTCGCTGACAACTAGTCTTAGTAGTGTATTGATTGTTTATGTTAAACATATAATTTATTGTTTTATATGTTTGCAAATACGGCCTTGAAGGCAAAAGAGAACCACCGCTAGGTGAAGAAAACCCAAATGAATCTGCAACCCTGAGATCGTGTCACCTGCTCAATAAATACTTGGAAAACACCTTGCTTTTCTACTACAAGGTTCAGAAAAATAAAGCTGCAAAAAGAGAGAGAATGAACTTGGGGAGCCAGACAGTGAGACTCCAACAAGATACACCAATTTTGCAATTATGCCTCTAACTCGCATTTGTAAGTGTATATTACCTCAAACTTCTAATGAAGTGCCAATTTTGGCTATAAATTATGTCTAATAATGATGGATAAACTTTTTTTTTCTCTAGCATCAGTTCATGTATGTGTTTTGGATAATATATTACTAATGAATTAACTTAAATGTGTTTTCTATGAAAAAGGTAAAAGAAGTGTATGTTACTTGGTTACTTGGTTCATTTTTGGTAAAATGTCACCGATCTCGCACATGTAAAAAGGAAATTACTTGGTTCATTTTAGTACAACATTTATTTAGTTCATTCCAAAAAATGAACCTTGTCATATGGTAAAACTAGTGCTTAACCCGTCGTGAATGGCACTAGGCGACTTTTATCCGATTTGCATTTTTCGACGTTTATTATTTTTCGTGTTAATTTTACCCACCTTATGCATTTAATACTTATTATTTTTCGTGTTACCCTCCTTATCAAAGTGAAGAAAAATCAATTGATATTTCAGGTCTTCCGTCTACAAATCCTTTCTCATGTACCAAAGATGTTTGACACTTTCACATCTTCCCAAATATGTTGGATTCAATGCACTAATTGATCATAATTAATTTTCACACTCTCTTTCCCCCCAAAAAAAAATGTTACGTGTTTCATAGTTTACAAAGGTATCTTATGGATCATTTGAGATGATACGCCTTCCGAGTTTCCCTTATTTTAGTGACCGTGCAAAACCAAAAAAAAATGAATTATGTTAGTTATTTAAAAAGACTCTAAAAAAAAAAAAAGTAAAGTCTGCCCGAGTTCATTCGTCTTAGATAGTTGGGTAGGCCTTCAAAATGTCCAAAAAGGTTGACTTCTTTCCTTTAAGAATAATCTCAAAAGATTAAAAACCCAAGATCGTGACTCAACAATAATTATCACATTCTATGTTCTTACGAATTCACTAACACAATAAGATCTCCTGCATTTCCAAACTCCTATAAATTCTACAATCTTGACCTTCCAAATGTGAGGTTATTCTCCGCATAAAAATGATGAAATCATGGTTAGCTAGTCTGGTCAATGGTTAACCACTTAACCCGATAACAATAGACTCGTTATCCATCATTGAATAAAAATGACGTCATAACATTTAGTAAGGAATAATTTTGTGTGAAATGCCTTATAGAACCTCTGGGAAGCAATAATTCTTACAATCAAATTTTGATAGCTCTTAACTTTTGTTGACTGTAATATTGTGACTCATCAATTGGCATTATTTTTGTGTTTATTACCTGAAAATTTAAAATGATGTAAGCGCCCCAAGAAAACCTCTTAGAAAGGTAGGAAAAGAAAGTTATAGCGGTAAACGTGTCTATGTTATCAATATCTTCTTTGCACTATCTTATAGCAGTAAACATGTGTGCAATAGAAATGTTTGTTTTATCATTTATAGTAGTATATTATTTCAAAACCATTCAGAGATCGTTGTCACGATCCACAAAAGACTAAAATTTTAAAATCCATAACAAAGAAAGTTAAGATAAAATATTTAGCAATGTGATCAAAGTTTGAGAATATAACGAATATAGTGTAGCTCATTCAAGGATAACAATTTTTAATAGGATAGAGACAAAGAATGAGAATGTTAGCTTGTGATTTGTGTCGTGAAATTAAATTAAATTGAAAGAAAATTATGAGTTATAGGTTATATCATGGTGGTTGTTTGACCAAGTCATGTAACTTAGAACGTGAGTATAAAAACTGAAATCGTTAAACATCTAAATTATACGTAGTCGAATGAAGAAAGAGATGTATCTAAACACAGGAATATTAGAAGTTTTTTTTTCTTGTATAATCTATGTTTTGGATGCAACGACTTAAATTAGCATCATGCGTTTGATACCGAGGAGGAAATGGGTAGAGTAGCACTAACAAATTAGTTATCCAAGATGATGAGTCCCCTATCCGATTGGTAGGACTAAAGAATAAAGCATTTGAAAGTGCTACTGTTCTCGCTGTTGCATTCCCTACGTTGAACGCTTTTTTAGAACGCGGAACATTGGCAGAGCACTAATAAAATGGATGATTTGCAAAACATACAACACATTATAATTCATATAAATAACAAAATACGTAGGTGGTTAACTCGTAAGATGAGTTGCTCATTTGGTAAAGGATATATGATTTATGATTCTCAATATTCATTTCCACCAGCATTAATGAACGTTGTTTGGAGTAATCAAAAATAACGATGAAAAAACAAGAAGGAGAAACTAATAAGAATCACAAATGCAAAAGAGTATGAGTAAAAAGAATTAAAAAAACGATCGACTAAAAAAAAAAAAAAATAAAATTTAAATGTGTTCCAATTTTTCAAAGTTTAACACACAAAAAAAGTAAAAATAAATAAGATACATAACCATGGAAAATACATGTTCGGAAAGTGAACTTCATGAAAATAACATAATCCAATGAATAATTCGAGAAAAAAGCTCACCGCCTCCCAATTGTGCTTGTTGAAAGCCCGATGGAACATCCAAAATAAAATCATCCCATGTTCGATTAAATAACCATAATTTTCTTTTTTAGTCGTTTGTTCTAATTGAGATTCGAAGTCATATAAAAATAAGAAAAGTAAAGAAGACATGACCTGAGAGCAAGTAAAAAAGAGACAGTGATTTAAGATTATGCGACTAACTCGATTTGGAGAAACAAAAAAGTTAATCAAATACCGCTATTATGGTTGAAGGACATGAGTGCATTTTATTTTTCACCGCAATCGTTGTTCACCAATAGTTATCACCACACCACAACACCATCCATCACCACTCTTGTTACCGAAATACTTTCGCCGCCCATCGTCTACAACATCAGTAACATTTTTACCATTTCCACCGCTCACCAACTTCACCACAACCACCACTTGGCCACTCATATAATTGTTAGAAAATCAAGTATTAGTTAATAAAAATATATTTATATAATTATTACCGAGTAATTTATTACTATCATTTTTAATATGACATTTATTATGACATAATAAAATTTTATTGTAAAAATTAATGAAACATTAGTGATAGTAAATTTTGACCGTTAGATGCATTTCTAATCTCAATCATAATCATTACTTATGAGAAAAAACATTAATAGTTTCTATTGATATACCGTAATTTTTAGTAAAATTATTTATTAGTGAGATGATGTATTTATTACATTAACTAGTATGTAACCCGTGCATACGCATCGGGATTAGTGGGAATTTCCGATTAACAGTAGGGGCTTCGCCCCGCTACTGTTCTCCAGACGTATTACAACTTCTTCAAAAATTCTTACTTAGTCCGATTATTTTTAATAAATAGGATCAAGTTATGCTATACGCTAAAATATTAAAATATAGTTGCTTTGTATACTTTTTATAATGGCAACTAAAAATGTCGATCAAGTACTTTTATATCATGCGTAAACCATTAGGCATATGAGAATTACAAACACCTAATTTCTTGTAAACTATGAGAGTATGGTCTAAACCAACATGGAAAACAAAAAGAAAGCTCTAATTTTACCCAGACTTGTACATGGTTTTAGCGTAGGTATATGTTCACCGAAACGGCATCGGCCCGCACCTTTTTGAATTGATCTTGAATTAAATCGTATAATATAAACCGAGGTATAATTATTTATTCAATAAATTAATAAATACAATGAAATCCATTTAATTTATAAATTTCACGACTTAGTTTTTGTTTTACACAGTATCAGAGAACAATAATATGTTTCGAAAGTGGTGAGTTCATGAATAAACACTTTCTTCTATCTTCTATCTCTATTTGTAAGTAAACGCAATAGATCAGCTCCCTCCATAGCACTATAATAATGAAATATGTCATTTGCAGTTAGACATAGATGGAAAAAGTTTTTTTCTTCAAGTATGAGTTTTAAACCAGTAATTTACCTATTGTACCTAATAAATCATCTGTGCATTGTGTTTTTTTCCCTCAGTAAATCAAACATATTCTTTCGGAGGTAGTATGCTTTCATCAATTGTATTTATTTATTTAAAATGTAGCTGTCCTAAGACATACACCGTTGACAATGTCGCCATTTTTATTACTCTTAACATTATTTATAATTATTTAAGTCATCGGCTCCATTCGTGATTATACCACAATTTTCACCGTCTTGTACTATTATTTGGAATATACAAGTAGAACCCCTATAAATTAATAATCACGATAAATTAATAAATGTTGTCGGTCTCGAATCAGGACCAACATGCTAAATTAATAATTCGCTAAATTTATTAAATAATAACTTTTTTTTAGCTTTCTATAGGTCCCTTCGAATATATAAACTAATAACTTTCCAATTTATATAAATTTAGTTTTACATTTATGCTAATTTGGTATGAATGATTCAATTGTGACTGGTTCTCTTAAAATTGATGTTACATTGAATTTCATCTTGATTTTTCTTTAATATTAGAAGAGTTTTTGGTGTTGTCGTTTGCACCGATGCAATAAAAACCTATTCAAGATCTTTGCATCTTTGATAGATTCTTTACGGAAGGTGGCTCTATAACTACACAATCCCATCTTCGACTTCCACATCATCACTTTCATCTTTTCCCATGACACTCTCTATTATTTCTTCGTTAATCAACAAATCAAATAATATCCTTTTGGGGTAGTAAAAAAATTATCCACCTGTGATAATTCAATCCGCTGATTAAATTTTGCAATTCTCTAGTTCATTTATTATCTAACGCTCACTTGGACTCTTTGATATGGTGTCATCCATTGAACGAATCTTACAATGACGAAAACAATTTGCAGTGGAATAAGGTGTTTTGGTTCATTTTTGTTGATTATTTTTTTTTTCGAATTAACAATATTTTGATAAATTAATCAATATATAATTTAATAATTATTAATTTATGCGATTATTTAATATCGCGATAAATTGATAAATTTTACCGGTCCCGACGCTATTATTTTATAGGGGTTATACTGTATAGTCATCATAAAATATTTGTTATCTCTAACATTATTTTTTATAATATATAATAATAATAAAAATGACGCTTGACTTTTTATCACTTGAATTCTCTACTTGTTACAATGGTATTGGCGCGCTCACTATGACCGCACATCCGTTGTATCATAGCTTGCCTCTATGATTACACATGTTTTACCTTGCATCCTCGGGACAGCCATGTAGTACCGCTCGAGAATCCGGTTGAATCCCGCAATTTTTCCTTTTACTATAAAGGTTGCACCCTATATTTCATGTGATGTTATTTTATAAAAATATTTTTTCTTCGAAATATAATTTAAATTAAATTACTTATCAGATATTTCACCATAATCTTTTCTTTCTTATTCAAAATTTTAAGTGCTTTTCTTAGTGTTGTACGATTTCCGGACATTTTTTTTTTTGGTCTGAAATTCTCGAAATGCTTAGTTCCTCCATCATACACTTCCAGTCGCCAAGATTTATTGTCAATGTCAAAATATTTATTACATATTCAGTTGATCAATTCAAGCATGCATTTTTCATAATTTACATATTCTTGTATTCTTCCACAAACGATGCGTCGAGATTTATATATATGCATATTCTTGTAGATTTACTGGACTATAGAAGGATCTCTCCTACGATCATTCACATTTGTTAAGCTCCATTTAAATGTTATCCTAACCTCTAGGATCACTTAGTTGGGTGGTCACTTGTTAAGCTCCATTTGTCAAATATGCTCAATTTAAATGTTACCTCTAGAATCACTTAGTTGGGTGGTCAAATCTCACATAGAATTATTCTCATCTAAATTTCACTATGACTTTCTATTAAAAAATCCGCGAGTATCTATTATGTTTTTTTCATTTCATCCGGCCTTTTTGAAGGCCCCTCAAGATTCCAAAGAAATCGCGAGAAAAGAATCACCCAGATAAAGATAATTTTTTTTTTTATCTTATTGTATTGTTTGCTATTACCTATTAAATTTTATATCTCTAAGTGAGGAAAAAAATCAGATAGTGCATATTTGTATCTTGGGATTTGTTGATCTAGGAGAGTTATGCTCGTGAGTGCATGCACCTAGAATTTTCTTGAACCAAGTACCGGTTTAAAATCTCTATGGTATGACTTTTGGTTAAACGGTTGGATTCAAATGATTTTTTTATCCTTGACTTTTTCCTTGAACCATAATATATCTTTCAGTTTAATCTAAGCATGCATTTAGTATTTTGATATTTTGTTTATCTTTTTTAATGTTCATTATGCACTATATGGATAATAATTATTCTAATATTCTTTTACATTGTTCTATTACCTATGAATCTATCGTAATCATCTCCAAATTGTACACTTTTCCTAGCTTATTGTTAATTAACTTCATTCCACGTTTCGATCTATCCAAATCCGTAACCGGGTCTTAAGCATATTCTTTCTCCTATCATTGTGAATAAAGGATTTTGCTAGTTTTTATTTTTTTGTTATCCTCTCCTAAATGCATTAAGTAAAAACAAAACATGTACTTAGGAAGCTTTGATAATGTTGTCATTAACTTATATAGACTTACAAAAAAAAAAAAAAGTTAAATAAACGTATGGGAAATTCATACATCGTATGTATTACCACGAAGTCTATGTCATTGTCTTTGGAATTTAGAACAAATGTTTCTAAATAACATGTAAATCCAAGCTTAAATTCCAATTTTATTCAAGCAAGTATTTGCGAGACATTCCCATGTGTTTTTACATTTTCTACGCAATACATTTGCACATGGAATCCCTAATTATTTAAAGTATTATAATCTTTAGATTGTACATAATAATATGTTTTCTAATCAATAAAGCCATTATCTCATTCAAGGCCTTCCTTACTTTCTACATTTATATAGTGACATGAAGCTTGGTTGACGGGAAAATTGGTAGAGGATAACAAATCTTTATTAAATCACCACGAAATGCTTTCTTTCGAAATCGATATCCATATCTCTAAGCACCATGATCATCCTACATTAACTTTAACATGGAACCATAATTATAAAATTTCCCTCGGGATAAAAATTGCTAATATAACCGTTTATGCCATCGACAATAATAAACATCAGCAGCTTGTTTGAGGATAAATTCTAAAATCTACTTTCTACTACTATCAAAAAGAAAGATGATGTATATAAATGGATATTAAGAGGTACCAATGAATAAAGAACAAAAACCATGATCGAGATGTAAATGGATGAACTAATACTAAGAGGAACCAAACTAAAGAATAAAATGAACAAAGAGAAAAATCGTTCATTCCGATTGTGAATTACATCCAATACAAAATTACAGGTGTTGCAACAACAATTTAAATCTTATACTCCCTTCTACTATGCAACACACTTATCTTTCATTACTTAATGAAAGTGCACTACGACCTTCAGCCTCATTATAATTAGCTTTAAGCTGATTTCTTTATCTCAAAAGTCACTTATATCTCCCTTCTAGGTGACTCGCTCATATCGGGACGCTAAGGACTTTTATGAAAGTTGTGAGAGACGTTTAGCTTGGCAACCCCAAAAATATCTCGATCATGTACTTTTCTCCACTCATGCAGAGGGATATACCCATAACCCATCCATAGCATATATTATTTCCCCGCTTTCAATAGAGTAAAGATTTAGAAAATTTATGTTTGAGCACCTCAATATTTTGGAGCAGAGTCTAAACAATACTCATGCGGTAGATCCAGTCATGGTCTCCAAAGATCGATGATCTATACCCTTAATACACTATGGTTCCCCTTATTTTTGATACACTGATAACTCCATATTTCAGCAAAGCCCCAACGATCGATGAAGATCCAAAAGAAAGTACAGAGAGAACCTGTTACGTAGTAATTGCCTATGTGTTAACCTTTGTCTCCCAACACCAAAGAACACCTAAAGTTACTAAAATCGTTAAAGCCTCAAGTGCAATTAACACACATATATATCTAGAAATTATCTCACATTTAGATTTAGATAATGTACATCAAGAAAATAACTTGTTTTCCTTGAACTCCTGAGTTTAGGTTATCTTAATTCAACAATAAATATATTTGTAACTCCTAAAGATATTGTTAAATTAATAAGTGACCTAAATTACGTAATGTAGGAAAGCTTAATAGAGACATGGTAATCGTCAACAAAAACACATCTGATATTTTTGGTTGTATTAGCGAGAAGTCAAAGCAAACCAAGTTCATAAGTGAAGTCACAAATTCCTATAGCTCTCTTCCTTAAGATAACTGTTTTTCTTAGTCAAGAAACATATAGTAGTGCTTCTTGTTGTATATGAGTACAAAATATAAAACAAAATAGGGGGTTAATGAATACGGAAAAATAGACCGGCAACAAAAAATAACCACATCAACATCTCCAGATTACAACTAACCGTTAATTAAAATACCTTTATATAATACCACTTCCTAACTTGTTGAATCAACAATCATTTTATGCATCAAGGTACCGAACTTATTCCACCTTCGGTTATTTTTTTGAAGTTTCTTGCTAAGGATTACTTGCTGAATACAAAATGATGTATGCTTCTTATTTATTGCATGCACAACATAAAACATGTCATAAGGATGAACATATATACCATTTACTAATTTGTGGACACCCATAAATGGTGATTTTTTTATCTTCTTTCTACGGTAACGGCCTTGAAGACCTCTATCATACCCCTATCTACATGAGCCAATAGGACATCCATATTAATGAACACTCGACGCAGGCATAGTACAAAGGCTAATCGTACCTATAATGAAATAATAAGTTAGAAAACATGGACATATGCACTCATATAAGCACCTAAAAAGGATTGAAAACTTACCCAAGTGATCTTTCACGCTTGTGCCAGTAATCACCACTAATTTAGTTCGCAATTCAACCTACATTGTTATTTCATTGCATTTTTCCGGCACTAAAAATTTTACTCAAATTGCCTTTTAGATAATGTTTTAATGTTTTCAACGCAGATTAATAAATTGAGAGATGTCAAAAATTTCATCTATATGAAAATGTCTTTCGGTGGTTGTAGGCTTTAGCCCATGGATGTGCGCTACAATATAGTATGTAAGGTCTTATTCCTATTGTATATAATGGAATGTATCTATGTAAACATATACTTTCTCTAATGAATGAAATCTCCTTCTTCTTCTTGCCTCTTTATCTTTTCCATCAACTTCAATACGTTATCATACACGATGCTATGCCGCAGAGCTAGATTGGATTTGGTAGATTTTTTTTTCATCAACGCAGCTTATGCGATCTATTGTTGCTGCTAATGAAATCGCTGAATCAAATCAGATAAGTTAGATCTATTTTTTTAATTAAATAAATTGGATCTACTTTCTTTTCACCCCGTTTTCTTTTGATTTTGGCATATCAATATACATTGGGCATATCCAATTTATTGCGAAAATTAATTTAATCAAGATTAGAGATTATTTTTGATGAATCTTAATCTCTAATCTACTGTGTATGCACTGTTTTTGTTTATATATGTTATATTTGTGATCCTTGGTTTTTATACTGTCACCGTGTATAGATTAATCAAATCCGATCCGTGGCTTATTTGTTTAATTTTGTGACCATGTATAGACTATTAATCAAATCTGACTTGTGAGTGCATACATATTATAATATTATTAATATAATTTGTTGTATGTTTATGCCGGAATCATTCGATCTGGCGGGGAATCACAGATAGGTTTGCGGGGATATCTATGCGAAGGAGAAAAGCGAAGGGAAAATCCATCAGCGTACATCCCATATGTTCAGATCTCGGGAAAAGAGGAGAAGTCCCACCCGCCTCCTTCCGAGTCAAACCGAGATCGCTCCCGCCGAGTCAAACCTAAGATCGTTCCTTATCCGATTCCTCACAAGCACCTGCTCCAAAGAATGAGTTTATGTTCCGGGGCGTGCGCGACCAATGATGTTCCTGGGTTTCGTCTCGTATACCAAGGGGAACCAAAGTATGAGGTACGAAACTATAACGTGGTTTTACATTGAAAACTTGCTAGGCTTATTAATTTGTTTTTAGAGCATGCCTAGTTTTGTTTATTTTTGTCTTAAGATAATTCCACTGTATAGAAAAGGTCAATTTAAATTATTTTTATTGATCTTAATCATTAAGAATTTTGTCTTAATGCTATTTGTTCTATTGAATATGATATTGATATAGTTCAATGGTGTATTTTGTTTAATTGGTTGTACCAACTCAATTCCAATGTATTCATTTAGTTTAGAAGTACTTGAGTACCATTATTGGATACTTGATATTTTCTCAAATTTTTTGAATGTTCCGTGGAATGTATCCACTTGCTCGATCATTAATTTGTCAATAGTTTCAAAACATACGTTCAAATAAAAATCACATGTATTCCAATTTTTGTGGAAGAACTCACAAAAGGTGATATGAGTCGTAAAAAATTTCCATTTTTGTACTTCATCCATCATACTAACGAACCAAAGTATGTTGAAATATGACAACAAGAGAACTATCTTTAGTAATTTATTCAACCTAAAGTAATTGGTTGACTTGTGTAGTGAGATTCTCTTAGCTTATCGAGATAAAGAAATTTCTCAAATTAAGCTAAATTGGAAATGGAAAGAACTCAAGTAATAAGGGACGTAATGACTCATATATAGCATGAGAAAAGGGACATATATATCATGGGATGAAGCTAAAATGTACTCCTAGCTTCCCCATCATAAATGAAAGAGTTGGAAATGCACCGGTTAAAGCAAGCAGTATATACAATATAATGTGTACATATAGCAACCAATTTTCACATCAACTTTATTGGAAACAAGAACTTTGCCGCCCAATTGACTATCTTATCGAGCGCAAAGATTGCTCATTTTTTTTTCAAGATAGAACAAAGACGAGCAAAAATCTCTAGATGTACCAAGAGATAATCACACCTTGTTAAATTCCTGGCAACCCGTAAATGGATATCATGTGGACATCAAAATTATGAGAATGTAATGATTGTATCTTTATAAACTTTAATATATTTGGAAGGAAATATATTTTAGAGAAACTAATGAGTCAATCTAGTGCAATGTAATTCACTATAATATTTGGATTATTGAATCCATATTGACTCGATTTAATGAAATGCTGGAAACTCGACTCATAAAGGCTTTGGGGTATAACCATAAAGAAATTTTGGTTGTGACATGACGATTGTTTTGAAGAAATTCATACAAATATCACTTTATTTGGAGGAACGAAATGGGAAAAGATTGATGAATGTGCAAAGTGACTCGCATATCTCAATAAGTGTTTTCTAAATTACTAGATGCACAACCCCCTTTCCCATTATGCTTTTAGGTAAAAAGATATCACTCATTTTTACAAAGTCTTCAAAAGAAACAAAGATCGAGACCATCCTAAGATGCAAATGGTAAAAATTCCATATTACAAAGAAAACAAGGTGAACTTTTAGAAAACATTCATGCAAGTAACGCGACCATTAAAGTGATCGATGGATCCGGTGAATGTTTTGACATTTTGGACTAGTTATAGTTCCCAAAAAAAAAAATTTTGCGTTTGAGAACTAGCACATATTACACAATGCAAAGTGTAAAGGCTAACCACCCTTGTTAATGCTATAGAATTTACATCAAAAGGACTTGATGAATATTGCATGTTTACTAGGATCAATATGTGAGCATCTTATACCCAATGGTCTCGCAGAGGCTACCATCAAAGGTTACATATGGTGTCTAAGGAATAGGTTATGCGACCAACCTATCTTTTATCGCTTTGGGATATGCAATATTACACGCATCTTACTTAATTTTTTAGAACCCAATATTAGTCAACCTTTTCTCATACTCCACTGGTAACCGGATTTAAGCCTCGACACTCGTGTTTTTACGCATTTTGGTTACACTATATATGTGCCATTACGACTCCACTTCGCACTATGATGGGTCTTCAAAATCAGAGTTATAGTTATGTTGGAAATGATTTACCAACAATTATCCGCATTTAAAAACTTTTGGCAGATCTCTTACCGCTAGATTTGCTGTTGTCATTTTAATGAGACATTCTTCCTGGCGTTAGGGGGAGATAAGAAAAAGTATTTTTCTAAGGGAACGACAAGAATTGTCGTGGTGTGTTCCCACTATGTCTCATGTTGATTCTTGTACTCCACAAATGTAAATGTGAAGTGACAAAGAATAATCGATTTTCGTAATCGTACACCGATGTCACTAAAGTGACAAGATCACACACAACGTACCGCAAATATTCCCCGCAAGGTTAGAAATCCTCGCATGGGGCACACCATAGACTAAGTTGTAACTACACTCTGGTGGAAGTGTAGTTAAGGCCGTGCCTCCATAAAGGAAGATGGAGATGCCACTAGGTTCGATCAAGCTACCTAGAAAGGAAGTAGATGAGTAAGGCACAACCTAATTTATATTATTAATGAAATCATCTCATTTGATTGTCTCTCGACTATGTCCATGAATCAATACCGGAGGACGTCCGAAGTTTAATGATTCCGAGAACAATGAAATCCAAAAGGATTATGAGAATACACACGAGTCAATGAAAGATCGTATGAGCATATTAATGATTATTTTTATACATAGTTGCTCAAGGAAAATAGAGCACGATGAGATCGAACCATGCTTCTTATTGTTTAATTCAATAAATAGATATTTGGCCTACACAATCCTGTAGAACTTAGTTCTTTGGCAAATATACGGTATTTGGTGTGGTAGTGCTAACCAACCAAGTGTAAAGCCTATCGACATACATAATTAATTTGTCACAAACATAATGGGAAGAAAGTAGTCTTAAAGTACAAAGACTCTCCTTGTGCGCGAAGTTTCTCACAAAGCCCCGGAATTGTTCTCTTTGTAATGAACGTTATGTAGTACCGCTTACTTGCTTGGTAATTTCAAAAGGACTTGAAATGCAAGACATGTATGTGGTTGTTACATATCTCTCGAAAGAATCAAGAGATTGAAGATATTTACAAAAGTATTTTATAGGACTTTTGTTGCCCAAATCAAATGACTCTAAAACCAGCGTAGTCACGCTTGCGCTTAGATGGTAATCCACTTATACATTAAAGCAATCAAAGGATGTGGTATACCCGCTTCAAGTGGCTATTTGATTTTGGAGGGGATAGACAAGTAAGTTATTTTTCCTTGCGTATTCACAAGAAAGTTCCTAATTTGGAATTATAGATATTTATGTCGATTCAAGTGACAGACATTGATGGGTACTGATTGATGTAATAAGAGACCTTTTAAAAGCTATTTAAAATCCGAATTTGAGATGAAAATTCCAGGGAAAGCTCGACCAGTACCGAGCCAGGGATATTATTCCACCAGCTTTGCATGTCTAAAGTTGTCAGAAATTTAACAAAGACGTGCATCCCGATAGCACTCCCATGATTAGTCGAGGTTCAAATGTAAGTAAGTGACAAATTTCTTCTTATGAAGATGACGATTATGTGTGGGAGATTTAGGGCCCCATATCTACAATAGACGATTGTTGTACTTAGTATAATAATGTACTCGATTAAATTTTACATCCTCAAAGTGAACTTGTTATCTAGATATAGGCTCGGGCGCCAACGTAACGTCATTGGAATGGTATAATGAATGTAATCATGTACTTAAAGGTAACCATTGGCATAAATTTGTTTTATCCCTACAAAGACATTAAAGGAATGCTAATGAAAGTGCAATCCAAAGGTTGTTGATTATGAAGAACAATAATCTCTTTCTCCAACGAAAAGTAACTGGGGAGATATGGTAGATTATTTTCTAAGTCATTACCAATATTCAGCTTTCAAAAAATACATGACTAAAGGAACTGTATGGAACAACTCCTAAAGTAATCATGGGGAGTGCCGACATCAGGGGAGGATCTAAGGGATATGATGTCGACATAATTTACTTCAAATTGAAGCCGTGTTGTACTCTTTTTCCCTTCGATCGAGAATAGTTTTTTCCCAAAGGGTTTTGTTACTCGACAAGGTTTTTAGCGCAGACAATACTAAAAGCATCAAGTATGTTGAACGTTGAAGACATAAAAACATCGCGTTGATATTGAAAATATCCGAATCAAAGAAATGAAACACGATAGTCTACAACGTAACTTTAATCAACACTTCTTATAAACATTCAAGTCACCAAAGTAGTGTGATAAACCCCTTCTCCGACCGCATTAGACTAACGAAAATTGTCCGACATCGTGGGGAGCATCTAATAGTGTGTTGAACTATCTTCCTTCACCGAGGTTGTTTTTTTCCTACATGGTTTTATAACTCGGCAAGGTTTTTAATGAGGCAACATATTCGAGTCTAACTATGTTCTACATTTGTGTAATATTGTAATTTTTCTTTAGTTTTGGTTTTGTCCCTTTCGTTCCCTCGACGAAGTTTTAACGAGGCAATTAACTTAGACTCATCGATCTTTGAAGATCGTAGACATGTGATGAGCTACATGTAAGTACGAGACAACATGTGAAGTACTACATGTGAAGAGTTGTGCCAAGGTTTTATCCCCATCGGGTTTTTTCCTTATCAAAGTTTTAGTAAGGAAAAATAATTTTACACAAGTCATCAAGGAGAGAACGATATTTGAAGAACTACATCCTAAGCACCGCATATGAAGTTCTATTGGACCGCACAAGGGGGGAGTGTTGTAGGGATTTAGCCCTGGATGTGCGGCCAATATAGTATATAAGGTCTTATTCCTATTGTATATAAATGGAATGTATCTATGTAACATATACTTTCTCTAATGAATGAAATCTCCTCTCTTCTTGCCCATTCTGGGAAAAATAGTGATTAAGCTACCCAGGAAAAGCAGATTGTCGTATAATATACGACTCGACGTTTATCTATAGGTTGCACAAGGGGGGTTGTAGAAGGTCCTCAATTCTTTGCAACTCTTCAATAATAGTTGTAAACACGGTTGTCGCTCCATTTTCTACCACGTTTGGCTCAGATTGTCAATGTCTTTCGAAATTTCTTTTTATGCCTAACACAACTCTTACTTTAGTTGTGAAAATAACTCCTACACTACACTTGTTGGGATCGTAGAAAATTAGTTTACAACTATGGTTAGAGTTGTATGTGAATTATTTGACAACTATGCTTATAGTTGTATGTCATTTCTTTGATAACTTTTGTTTGAGTTGTAAGTCGTCGATACATGAAAAATACACATTTTTCACAACCTTTGTTTAGTGTAGTCATAATCTCTAACACAACATCCTTAAAGGTTGTAATATTTGATGTAACAACTTCTGCTTTTAGTAGATGAATGTGTAACTACAACATTTGTTACGAGTTGTACATAAAATTATTTTGAAAAAAATTAGAGTCGAAACCTAATGAAACGAAACCTGCATTCATAAATCCAAATGACCATTTATTTAAAAATCAATATTCATTGTACAATGCATAACTTAATTCATCAATTCATTGTACAATTCATAACTTAATTCATCAATGCTGAAATGACCATTTGTGATCGTAAGCTTCGGATCCAATGGTAAATATCCTCAGAAACACAAGTGAAAACTTAATTGAGTATACCAAGATAACAACCAAATTTGGATAGTAAAGAGTTACATAATACATAATGACTCTAAAACAGCACATGTTGCAAAGTCGGCTCCATGAATAAGAAAATGGTATAACACTATAATTTATCTCCCGCACTTGACCGACATAACTACATATTACACCCTAGGCCACAAGAAGTCTAGGTACACTTACTAGGCCTCGTATTCTCAAAAGCTTGAACCATTATGTCAAAGTGTGCGTCATTGTGCTTTAACCTAAACCCCAATAAACATACCCCACCCCCATTTAAACCCATCACCCACATTCATCCATGAATCAACCAATAAAATCACATATAAATCCAACCATTCATAGGTTCTGATCTTTCCAATACTAACTAACGTAACATGCCACCAACCGAGCTAAATAGTGCAAAGTAAAATTACTATAGCTTTATGCATGACTTACATTAAGAACAGTAAGAGATTGATATGCCAAAAACTTGGTGTTCGCAACACTCTCCACAATACCTGATATGATGCGATAGTTCACAAGGTGGAATGAGCATTTCGCAACACCGACATTATAAGCAGGAACAAATATGACCTACGCAAAGCAAAAAGCAAGTGCAGGTGAGTATAGGCTCGTACGCAAGAAGTCTACAGAAGTAAAAGTTGTATGTCGTATCCAAGCAACTCGGTTGATGGCATGTATGAGTAAGCTCACATTACCTTCAAAAGATCTCCTATTTCAAAAATCACGATTTATTGTAGCTCCAACGCCTGCGATGAATTTCACAATCCTTTTAGCTTGTAATTTTAGAAGATTATAATTTTAGACGCTGGTTCTTGAGATCGCAATATCTATTCGAGACGCCTCTGTTTTTCCATTGCCTGCACCATTTCAACATGTCACTCGTAAGACACACCAACATACATATATATCATAAGAATTAAAACCTTTATTCATAAACACACCCCATCAAGTTTAGATAAGACACAACATAAATCAAACCCTCGCTCAAGAACCACTTTTCAAGTGACAGAATACTTAATTCTCACCGAGTAATGGACTTGTTTGCAGCAAGCTCAGTCAATATTCTCAATGTTAACTCGAACGAAGCTTAACTAGCAAATCGTGCAGCAATTTTAACCACTTCCTTGGGCCAAGTTTCAGTGTACATCAACATCCGACGGCGAGGAGGTATCTCATTAACAATTTTCCGAATCCGTAGCTCAAAACCCATGTCCAACATCCCTGTCCGGCTCATCAAACACAAGGTAGGAAACTCTGACGGAGGCTGATTTTCTCATCTCCGGGAGTCAAGATCATTCGGACGTCCAGGAGTCGCAACAACTATATCACATTCGTGTTCAATCTCTCTAAGTCGGGACCTTTGGTGCTCCACCATACCCTCAATCTCCGTATGTTTCAGCTTCCATTTCTTGATCGATCATCGAAAATCAACAGTAAACTTCGCTTAGTCAACGAAACTTAATCAATCTATTCCATATTATTGACCATTTCAAATTAATGAGCTCTTGAACCGATTTAACAAGACCCAATTACAATTAACTTAATAAAATCAAGAAATGAAGATTCTGAGCAGTAATTTCACCTGAAAAAGTGCAGGATTGGCGGTACTGGTGAAAATCCAAGTTCTCGCATCACACACATACACATAAATTAAAGGTAGCATTTCAACTCAATCTCTCGCATCTCCACCGCAATCCATTCATTCATACAGTTCCATTTTAATGTCAACTCAATCACCATCTCAAGCTCCAAATAAGATCCAAATCACATATCTTAAATCAAATTTAATAAGAAAAACACATAACAACCGAAAATCAATCTAAAAACCCTAAAAAGAGATTGAAATGATTCGAAGGAGTTTCGCACCTTCCCGCTTTATCAACGTTAGTGTTGACATCATCTCGAGCAAGCTAATTACGAGAGTCGAGATTTCTTATAAGGGAAAATGGTGTTTCTCAAATCAACAACAAACTCACATTTCTTCTTTGATTTCTTGAAATCTTACAGACATCAATTCCCTAATTCCATTACTGCATTCATCTTGTACAAAGATCAACGAGATCCGATTCTTTCTCGGCTCAAACACAAATTCAATGAAAACCCTAACGAAACATAAAGATGGAAAAATGGTTCAACTTCAAATTTACAAGATCATTCATTGTTCCCATTTATGTAAAATAACTTCAACCGGTGAAAGTGAGACGAGAATCGTAGGTTATTACCTTCTTGTGAAAGATGTGCTTAGCCTATCCTCCCGATTGTTTACGGTCATAACGTTCATCCAAGTACAATCACCACCATGAGCAACATCTCAGTAACACAAGTCCCTTCTTGTTCAAAGCTTCACAAAGAACACAATCAAACCCTTAAATCTTCACTTCATCTCAAGTTTCAAACCCTTGTTTCTTGAAATCTCACAAACATCAATTTCCCAATTCCATTACAGATTCATCTTCTACAACATCAATGAGAACTGCTTCTTCTATTTTCTCGGTTCAAACAAAAATTCAAGGAAAACCCACTTCATAGATCCATCACAGCAACCAAAAATTCCTTCTTGAAGCATCAATTCTTCCTCTTTTCTCGATCGAGTAGCAGCACAAACATTGTCGAATATGAAATAGAGATATTTTTAGATCGTGAGAGGTAGGGAATGATCTAGTAGTGTCTCATAGAGGTTGTGTTAATACGAGTATGCAATTTGATTCGAACAATAAGAAAAGGTAAATCCGATGAAAGAAGTTAGGGTTTTGGGGATGAGTTCAAGATGAATTAAAATAGAGAAATCAGCGATGAAATTAAGGGTTTCTACTTGAACTAAAGATAGGGTTTGTGAGGATTCGATGATGAAATCGAAAAGATAATTAGGGATTTGGGAAATCATTAAACTAGGGTTTCGTGGAATTGTTCGTGAGAATATGTAGAAGATGAAATTGAGAGTCTTCGGGGAAGATTAGAGATGGGTGTTATCGAAATATAAAGATGGAAGAATTAAGTTTTGTGATGAAGATTTGAATCAATGGAAGCTAACGAAACTTGGGTTAGGGTTTCACGAACTGCAGAGTGCAAGAAAAGAGAGCGAGAAGCGTAGAAGAGAGTGAAACGAGGAGAATGAGTGGTGGTTTTCTCTCTCCTATAATATAGATAAGGTAAATATTATGATTTGAACCGTAGATAAGGAGGTCATACGGATTGCAAACATTATGAATCGGTATAGATTTAAGTTAAGAGTGTACATACGGATCAAGGAAAGTGTGTTTTCTTTGTGCTTTCTCTTTGTGTTAATACGAACTCATGTTTTCGGTTTAATTATCAATCTTCGACATGAAAAAAATCCCAAAAAAATATTAATAAATTTAGGGCATAGTTATCGACATTCTTATATAAAAAATCCAAAAATGTATAAGAATGAATCGGAAAATGAAAAATGAATTCGATAATTGGTGTGTTTCTTTGTGCTTTCTCTTTGTGTTTTTGTGTTTTCTCTTTGTGCTTCGGGTTTGAATTTCGACTAGTCGCATAGGTCATGAAGTATCTTTAGTTCACACTTGTAAAACTCAAAGTTATAAGATTACTAGAGATGGACCAAAAAATTCGGGATGGTTCCGAGTTCAAACTTAGATGGATACATCATCAAAATCGATAAATATGAAGCTCGGTGTTGATTTGAACTTCAAATGTGGTATAACAACATACAAACTATGAGCCAAGAAGCTTCGGGAGGGTTCTGACTTCAAACCTAGCATGATACATCATCGAAATCGATAAATATGAAGCTCGAATCTTGATTCGAACTTCAAATGTGGTATAACGACATAGAAATTATGAACCAAGAAGCTTCGGAGGGTTCTGACTTCAAACATAGAAGGATACATCATTGAAATCGATAAATATGAAGCTCGGTGTTGATTCGAACTTCAAATGTGGTATGACGACATACAAATTGTGAACCAAGAAGCTTCGTGAGGGTTTCTGACTTCAAACTTAGAAGGATACATCATTGAAATCGATAAATATGAAGCCTCGTAGTCGATTCGAACTTTAAATATGGTATAACGGCATATTAGTATGCAAACCTCGGCTCAGAGATCGAAACATGTCCGTGATTGGACTACTCTAAGTCGAAACTTCGTAAGAACGATGAATACATCCATTTACAGGTAAGATTCCTTCAAATATTCCCGAAACCTTAAACAAACCCTATTACTCGTATATTGTATGCGTACCTTGGCTCCGAGATCGAAACACTGGTCTGGGAGTGGACTACTATAAGTCTGAAACTTGGTAAGAACGATGAATCCATCCATTTACAAGTAAGATTCCTTCGAATATTCCCGAAACCTTAAACAAACCATATTCCGGCATATTATACGCATATCTCGGCTCAAGATCGAAACTCGGCCGTGATTGGACTACTCTAAGTCCGAAACTTCATAAGAACGATGAATTCATCCATTTACGGTAAGATTCCTTCGAAATATTCCCCGAAACCTTAAACAAACCATATTCTGTCATATTGTACGCATATCCTGGCTCCGAGATCGAAACCTGGCCGTGATTGGACTACTCTAAGTCCGAAACTTCGTAAGAACGATTGAATACATCCATTTACAGGTAAGATTCCTTCGAAATATTCCCTGAAACCTTAAACAAACCATATTCTCGGCATATTGTACGCATATCCCGGCTCCGAGATCGAAACCCAGCCGTGATTGGACTACTCTAAGTCGAAACTTGGTAAGAACGATGAATACATCCATTTACACGTAAGATTCCTTCGAATATTCCCCAAACCTTAAACAAACCATATTCGGCATAATGTACGCATATCCTCGGCTCCGAGATCGAAACTCGTGCCGTGATTGGACTACTCTAAGTCGGAAACTTCGTAAGAACGATGAATACATCCATTTACGTGTAAGATTCCTTCGAATATTCCCCGAAACCTTAAACAAACCATATTCGGCATAATGTACGCATATCCTGGCTCCGAGATCGAAACCCGGCCGTGATTGGACTACTCTAAGTCGAAACTTCGTAAGAACGATGAATACATCCATTTACGAGTAAGATTCCTTCGAAATATTCCCGAAACCTTAAACAAACCATATTCTGGCATATTGTATGCATATCCCAGCTCCGAGATCGAAACCGGCCGTGATTGGACTACTCTAAGTCCGAAACTTCATAAGAACGATGAATACATCCATTTACGTGTAAGATTCCTTCAAATATTCCCTGAAACCTTAAACAAACCATATTCTGTCATAATGTACGCATATCCTGGCTCCGAGATCGAAACTCGGCCGTGATTGGACTACTCTAAGTCAGAAACTTCGTAAGAACGATGAATACATCCATTTACAGTGTAAGATTCCTTCAAATATTCCTCGAAACCTTAAACAAACCATATTCCGGCATAATGTACGCATATCCCGGCTCCGAGATCGAAACCTGGCCATGATTGGACTACTCTAAGTCGAAACTTCGTAAGAACGATGAATACATCCATTTACGGTAAGATTCCTTCGAAATATTCCTCAAACCTTAAACAAACCATATTCCGGCATATTGTATGTATATCCTGGCTCCGAGATCGAAACCCGGCCGTGAATTGACTACTCTAAGTTCGAAACTTGGTAAGAACGATGAATACATCCATTTACACGTAAGATTCCTTCGGAATATTCCCGAAACCTTAAACAAACCATATTCTCGCATAATGTACGGATACCCTGGCTCCGAGATCGAAACCTGGTCGTGATTAGACTACTCTAAGTCTGAAACTTCGTAAGAACGATGAATACATCCATTTACGTGTAAGATTCCTTCGAAATATTCCCAAAACCTTAAACAAACCATATTCACGGCATAATGTACGCATACTTTGGAATATTCCACGAAACCTTTAGCAAACCATATTCTGGCATAATGTACGCATACCTTGGCTCCGAGATCGAAACCTTGGACTACTCTAAGTCAGAAACTTGGTAAGAACGATGAATACATCCATTTACAGGTAAGATTCCTTCGAAATATTCCCCAAACCTTAAACAAACCATATTCTCGGCATAATGTACGCATACCACGGCTCCGAGATTGAAAGCTGGCCAGGAACGGACTACTACTCTAAGTCCGAAATTTCATAAGAACGAAGAATCAATCCATTTACCGGTAAGATTCCTTTGGAATATTCCACAAAACATTAAACCAACCCTATTCTGGCAAATTGTATGCAAACCCCGGCTCA
>JAJJWW010013160.1:0-15567 GCA_023531295.1 Papaver armeniacum
TTTTTATCAAAAGAGTTGGAATCTAAGCTAGACTTGTGAACTCGTTGGTTTAAGTTTTCAGACATGTGTTGTAACCTTTTGATTCTTGCCTCCTTTGCGATGTAATCCGCTGCATTGTTGTTTTTTCTCCTTATAAATTTTACTTTAGCTTGGAGTAATTCTTCCAAGATTATTCTTATTTCCTGCAAAATGTTTTCTGCCGACCAAGGAGATTCTGCAGTAACCCTGTTTAAGTTGTCTGCCAAGGCTCTACAGTCAGTTACAATAGCCACACTTGATAAGATATTATCCTTTAACCACGTAATCGCCTCCAGTAAGGATTTTGCTTCTGCATGAAAAGCTGACGTTGCCCACTCTGAGCCCGCCTAAAGGTTCATGAATACCTCTTCATCTCTGGAGTACAGAATGAAAGCGTATCCCATTAAAGAATCTTCATTCTTGTACGAAGCTTCAATGAAGATAATCCAGTGGCTTTCACCTTGGGTTTTATATTCTTTGATTCTTCCGGTGTAGTTCTTATCGAGCAAAAAAAGAAAAGAAAATTATACTGATGTTACGAGACAAAGGAAATAGGTATGACAGTGACATCGCCTTGTCGATTTCTGTTTCCCTAATAAACAAAACCTGGAGGACCCAGAACTGCATATGCATTCACACAGACGAAACAGGGCCGGTCACTATTTAAGAATATCTTTGAGATCTTCATGTTTAGTTTGTCTGGAAGTGACAAGTTTCTTCTGAAGATCATTATATATGATCATAAGCTCCTTTTCTTGTATTTCCTCTCATGCAACAAGGTCACATCACATGATCCCTATGATAATCATGGCTAGACTCTTTGCCGAGCGTAGCATTATTATCACCATAGTCACTAACCTGCCAATTAAGAATCAAAAAGGTGGTTAATCGTTCTGTCCAAGGTCCCCTTTCTGTATTAGGCTTCTGATTCTTCCATTTCCATTTCTTAATACAGGATTACCTCAAGGACACGAAAACATTGATGCTCTCCCTTCACCAGAATGGGCAAATGAATTCTTTAACGCCAAATATTTAACTAATGTGCGCTTTGTAAGAAATGCTGCCAAAATATCGGGGTTTACATGAAAAGGTGGAATTTTAAAGTAGTCAATACCGATTCACAGAAACGAATATAATAGACATTGGTATGGTACACTAATTCAATGTCAGATTAGTCATTGGTGCCACATGTCGGGAAAATGGTGGGAACAAAAAAGTGGAGGTAACAAGCCAGACATCTCCCATAATTAAAACCTTAACTTATGGGCAGTATTTTCACTTTGGGAAGGGCAATGAATTGCAAAACATCTTTAAACACACCAAATCTATGTACTTATGTAGCATACCAAACATTAAAATGTACTGTTTAAGAAAAATATCAGTGGGAGTCAGACAATTTATTTTATTTTATTTTTTTGTTGACAAATTGCATCGATGGGAAGATCACCACAAAGACCGTATAAAAACCTCATCATACAATAGCATTTCGCATTTCTATATTAACATTAGGAAACAATAAGTTAAAAGTCTCGTCTATGATCGGATTAATTAGCAATACAGTGCAGGGGATGGAACTTTTATTTAAATCCCAAAGGAAAATGTTTTGTTAGTTAGATGGTATTGTTCTTGTATATGACAGATGCTCTGAAAGTTTATTTCAGATTTTTTACTCTCAAACTACTGTTCCTTCACATATGGCTATGAAAAGCTTGCGGCGGGCAACGTATCCAGCTCACATTAAGATAACGTTCCAATGTTAGAATTTTGGAACTTTGCTCTTAGACTAGGATTTGGCTTTAACTTTTTTGCAAATCACTGTAGTGAAACCTTATCATGCCCTAGTATCCACATATACATAAAAACCTCATGTAATGATCTCAAAGGATCATCACAACTTCTTCCTTTCTTCACCTAACTAAAACAACTTTGTTTTTAGCTTCCAAGCTTCATATCCATTTCAAAAATCAGTCTTCATCAGTCTTCATATTCAGATTTTGCTTTTTTAAACGCAAGCTGGCCTTTCATTTATTATTATCAATGGCAATTAATTTGATTAACAACACAATCTTGAAAGCTTGTTCTACTTTCACATCACTAATCACGTTGCATGATCAACAATCAGCTAATATCCCTGCTGCTGTTGCTGTAATTCCTCTTACCGTATTTGATAAAGCTGCTTTTGATCTCCAGGTAGCTGTTTTATATGCATTTGAACCCCCGATGCCATCAAATGAAGTCTTGAAAGATGCCCTCTCAAAAGTTCTTGTTTATTACCCACACTTAGCAGGAAGGTTCATAAGTGATGATCTAGGCCGAACTTGTATCATTCTAAACAACGCAGGTGTTCGCATAACCGAAACCTACATAACCTCAAAGCTAGCTGAGAAGCTCCCATTCCATCCATCCAAAGATGTTAGCCATCTCCTTCCACCTATTGAAGGAGTTGAAGAGCTGTTCCAAGTCCAGCTCAACCGTTATTCATGTGGTGGTCTAGTCATCGGTGTAACTTCTCATCACCGTGTTGCAGATGGTCAATCCATGAGTTCTTTCTTTGTGGCCTGGGCTAGAATGGCCCAAGGTCTCCACATAGAAACACTTCCATATCATGATAGAACTGCTGTTTCTAAACCTAGAAACCCGCCTACTGTCGAATTTGACCATCCATCCATCGAGTTCAAAAAGACTATTGTCAATCCAGACGCTATCCCAGTCTATTCCTCCGTTGAAACTTTGATCATCAACTATTCGAGTGAGTGCATTAACAAGCTTAAAACTAAGGTTCTTAGAGAAAATTGTAGCCCAGAGAAAAGTTACAGTACGTTTGAATGTTTACTTTCTCATACTTGGAAGAAAGTGACCCAAGCTAGAGGGCTCGACTTAGAAGAGTCGACACAAGTACGAGTTGCTGTAAATGGAAGAGCAAGAATCAAACCAGCAGTACCCATGGAGTATTTCGGAAATTTAGTACTTTGGGCCTATCCTACTTTGAAAGTGAAGGAATTGTTGCAAGAGAGCCATTCATATGTTGCAAAAGCAATCCGTGATGAGGTACTTCGGGTAGATAGTAGATATTTCAAATCCTTCATCGATTTCGGAGCTGTAACGGAAGAAGGTGGTGGTGAAATTAATGAAGGTGAGGACCTCGAAGCAACAATACCACAAATTGGAAACACATTGTGTCCAAATTTGGAAGTGGATAGTTGGTTGAGATTCCAGTTTCACGATCTTGATTTTGGTGGTGGAAGTCCTTGTGCGTTTTTTCCACCCAACATTCCGGTTGAAGGTTTAGTAATTTTCTTGCCTACATGCCGTGAAGATGGTGGGATAGATGTGGTGATTTCACTTAAACCTGAACATGTACCTCTCTTTAGAAAAATTTCACACTCGTTAGAGGATTAGATAAAGTTTTCTAGCTAATTTAATTAACTTCATAAATAAGCCGAGGATTAATCATTATGTGTGTTTATTAGCTAGTGATTTATCAGTTCATAGATTTGTTCAAGGTAAATTATCTTCTGTAAATTAATCTTGAGAAGCTGTGTTATTATATATGGAGTACTATTGTTATAAGATGTGATTTCTTAATAGTGAAATATGTCGAATCATATGCATTTGCCCGAAGTAGGAATTACCTATAGGTACTAGTTAGTGGCAGGTCCACCCACTAAAGCCCAGTAACCGGAGGTCCATAATTAAAAGAAAACATAAAAATGGACCCAATTTTTTTATTCCAGGTCCTGTACACGTGCGGGTTTAGGCATGTGAAATATAAAAATACCAAAAATAACCTTTCCTATTTAAGAGATCTATAAGCATGGGAAGAACATTTCACATTTCATTTTCTTTTTCTTTTTCTCTTTCTTCTCACTGCTACGATTTGGTCTTCTTCAATCTTTCACGTTCTACCATGATTACCATCTGTTTCAGCTGATTTTTGTTTGTTTGCAGGTATGTTGTATGGTATCCTTACATTCTTCTTTATCCTACTGCTATTTTCTTTTGTTTTTGTTGATATTTTCAACTAATACTTGATAATTAGATCGATTTAGTGATGTTTTTGGTTTGTTTTCAATTGAATAATGATAATAATAACATGATGATAATGTTTTTGTAACTCGGTTTCATTATTCATAGCAAAATCTAATGTTTAGGTATTAGATCTGGTGTTGATAGTAAATTGGAAGAGTCTACTTTCGGCGATTTGGTATGATTCTGCAGTGTATTTGTGTTATACCGTGTTTTTTATTGATTTTTGGGTTCGATCCGTGAGTACGTATGTGAAATACTGAAATATGTGCTTTGATTCGGTTATATTCAGAGTTTTGTCACTGTTTTTGGGTTCGATCCATGAGTATGTATGTGTAATACTGAAATATGGTGTTCTGATTTTGTTTTATTCAGAGTTCTGCCACTGTTTTTGGGTTCGATCCATGAGTATGTATGTGTAATACTGAAATATGTGCTTTGATTATGTTATATATTCATGGATTCATTAATTCTTTCTTACATCCAGTTGATTTTTAGTTCATGAATACGCAGTACGTATATGGCGTACTGATAGAAACTTCTTCTGATTCTGTTTTATTCAGAGTTTTGCCACTTTTTTTTGTTTGATCCATGAGTACGATGCGAAATACTGAAAAATGTACTGTACTTTCTCATTTTTTTACTGCATTCTCATGCATTTATAGTGTGTCTGATGGAGTGCGTAGTGAATGTACTGTTTTTTTTTTCATTTTTTTAATGTATTATCATGATGGAATGAACTGATACACGGTAAAACTAGGAACTTTAATTATAGTTAATTAGATGAATTAGTGCATATTGCATGTACTACTCATTTTTATTTGTTGTTCATCATGGCCGTATTAATATTGTTACGGTTTGGTCATATTTACAGGTTCAAGATGTTTAGTTCTAATCCAAACACTAGGAACTTTTTGAGTATACCATTTATGTTCTGCAAATTAACTAGTTTTGTTTTTAGTATATCATTTAACTAGTTTTATTTTTAGTATATCGTTTATATACTGCAAATTCATAGTGTCTAACACACATTGACTCATATATGTAAGCATAAGCATGGTTTTTTAATCAGTCTGGCAGTTATGTATTGAAAATTCCGAGTCTTTTTTTTCCATGTTTCAATTAGTGTAGCTTTTTAGTTTCTGAGAGTACATCATATATGTACTATTATATTTGCTTTAGTAGATGAATTTTACCTGCAATAATGCTCTGGTGTTGGTTGTTGTCCATGAAACGTCATCGATGCTGCTAAACAAGTTAAATCGGGATTTGGTAAGAGAAATTTAATTGTTCTGGGCACTATAGCAGGTTCACTTTTGAAAACTATGGAGGATGGCCTTGCATACCTAGAGTTAAAAGTGAATGAAAGTGTTTTCAGTCAGTTTTTTTTCTTTCAGTGCATCCATTATGCACTCACTTTCTCAGTATATATCAGATTTACTGATTTTTTGGCTGTATGTGAAGTACTTGAAAATCAGTATGTAATTTAATTATTTTTTTTAATTCAATCAATATATACTTTATTCTTTTGGAGTACCACAAATTTATGTTAGCTTTTTTAGAGTACTGCAATTATGTATTGTTTTATATCTTTTTGGGACAGAGTACATAATGGCTATACTCTAAAATTTATACATGTACTTGTTGACTATAGAGTAGAAAACAATATAGAGTACATAACTCCTGCACTCCAAAAAAACCTATAAAGCAAACTGAAAACCAATAATACTGAAACTCAATAATGCTTGAAAATAATCTCAGAATATGGACACAAAAAGAATATTGGCAGTCATTATGACTGTCAAAGAATATTTGCCTTCATAAGCACTGAGTACCTGGATATTTTTTTGAGTACAGTCATTATGTACTATGTATTTTACAAAAAGATATTTTACCCCAACAATTGCAAGTACACTAGCAATCAAATATATATACATAAAAGGTCCAAGATTATAACAAAAAATAGAAAATAAAAGACAGACAAATTAAGAGAAAAAAAATTAAACATAAAACTAGATCTTCCACTCCAATGCCACCGACACCAAGACCACCACCACCACTACTAAACCATGTCTCCAGGAACCACTACCTGTTGGATCATATTGTAAAAGTTAGTTTCATGTCAAAATGAGTAATTAAGCAAAAGAAACCATCATATATGCACTGACAGATCATATTAGTTAAAATATACTAAATTTTTTAAGTACAACATATACGTACTACTGATGTACAGTGTCAAAAGCAAAAAAAACTATCATATATGCAACCGCAGGTCCTATTATGCCAAATAAACTAGAATTTTCAGTATAACATATACGTATTGCTGATTTCTACTTTCAAAAGCAAAAGAAACCATCATATATGTTACTCATGATTTTTATTCAAGCAATTTCGTCAATATTGGACATATGTACTGTGGATCTATGTTACACGAAACCAAAAGCACAAACTCCATGTCACTAATGATGGTTATTCAAGCATCTTTCATTAGTTTTTCAGTTACGTACTAGTGAATTTATGTCCTAGAACACAAAATACAAACTTCATGTCACTTATGATGATTATTCAAGCAGTTTCATCAGTATTGGATATATGCACTTGTGGATCTATGTTACAGAAAATAAAAAACAAAAACCTCATGTCACTTAAGATGGTTATTCAAGCATTATTCATCAGTTTTCTTGTTATGTACTGGTGAATAATCTGCCTTCTAGAACACAAAATACAAATTGCATGTTACTTATGATGGTTATTCAAGCACTTTCATCAGTATTGTACATATACACTGGTCGATCTATGTTACATAAAACAAAAAACTCAAACCCCGTGTCACTTATGATGGTCATTCAAGCATTTTTTATCGGCTTTTCCAGCTTATGTACTGGTGAATCTGTCTTCTAGAACGCAAAATACCAATGCGTGTTACCTATGATGGTTATTCAAGACTTTCATCAGTATTGGTCATATGTACTAGTGGTTCTATGTTGCAGAAAACAAAACACAAACCGTATGTCACTTTTGATGGATATTCAAGCATTTTTCATCAATTTTTCCTGTTATGAACCGGTGAATCTATCTCCTAGAATACAAAATACAAACTGCATGTTATATATGATGGTTATTCAAGAATTTTCATCAGTTTTTGAGTTATGTACTGGTGAATCTATCTCCTAAAACACTGTTGCGCTGCTGATTTGAACATTAAAAGATAAATAAAACTATCGATGTATCATATTGGTTAAAATAAAACAGGATTTTTCCAGTACATCATATATGTACTACGGATTCATACCTTTTTCTGCTACTTTTTCAGCAAATATATATGCAGACTTATTCTCAAACTTCACAAATCAGAATGTCTAGGTCTTCTACTATGTTTTTTTTTATCATATATGTAGATAAAGTGGGTTTTGATGAATTTTCAGATGATTTTATTTTACTGTAGATCTATGTTTTGATGGTTTAGTATGATCTCGGTGGGTAAAATCATCATCATCTAATGGCGGTCTGGTTTTTGTTTGTTGATGGTCAGAAGAACAGAGAAGAAAAATGAAAAGCGAAGAGATAAGAAAAGAAACGATGAGATTAGGTTTCTGTATGGGAGAGAGAAGAATATCGAATGATATTAGAGGTGTGTAGGCACACACGTTTGGCAACAGGGAGTTTCTAGTCATTTCCATGTTTTAGTTAAATATGGACCTAGTGATAAGTCTAAAATCCGGTTGGACCCTAATATAACTAACTTAATGGGCTTTGGACCAACCAGCAAATTTTCCTTGCCCGAATGCTAATGAGGTATATGGTTCTACTTTACTTAATTGGTAATTGGATGGTTCATTTGCTTGATGAACAGGTAAGCTCACATTCCATGAACATAAATATGTAATTACAATCGAGGTCAAGATCCTTGTTTGAGTAGAACTTAGAACTCATGAAGGCTAATTCCAAATGTGACTTCCGACTGGACCATTCGTAAACATGCTAACTAATCCCATCCGTATATTGATTGCATCAATCATAAATAGCATGCTATGATGATGTTTATGATTGCATCCGTATATTGATTGCATCAATCATAAATAGCATGTGGAGAATAGCATAAATATTAGATAGTGAAGTCAAGTCAACTATAGTTGACTTGACTCTGTACTGTTTTGTGTGTGTGTGAGGTATACGTGTGCTTGTAATAATCCTACATCTCTAATGATGGTCTATTTAAGACTAATCATAACTCTGTAATAAACATCTTTCTTATCAATACATTTTACATCTTTCTCATGGTATCATTCGGTTCGATCCAGATATCATAAATTTCCTCTGCAAAAATAATCTTTCACAATAATCTTTCATAGCAGACTTATTGAATCTTTCATACAATTTCTTATACAAATTTTTGATTCCATTTTTCATAAACATCGAATTTAGGTCAAGAACAACATCTCAGTTCTTGGTTTCAGTTCATCAATTACTTGAAGAAATTCTTTCATGAACACAGTTGTTTACACAAGAAGACGAAATATGGCAACAACTTCCGCTGCTTCTGATGGTAATTTTTCCTTGCCTTTCTCTAATATTGGGAATTTTGTCTCAACAAAACTTGATTTAACAAATTTTCTATTATGGCGGGATCAGTTTGAATCGATTTTGTATTCTACATCATTGTTTGGGTATGTTACTGGAGAAGAGGTAGAGCCACCAAAACAAATTTTTATAAATGGAGATCTGACCTCTAACCCTAAGTGGATTATTGGAAGAAAGTTGATTCTTTTGTTATGAGCTGTTTGAAGGCTACTTTTACTCCTTCTGTCTCTGGTGATGTGTTGGGTTTGTCGACTGCACATCAGATTTGGTCTTATCTTGAACTTAGTTTCAAGAGTCAATTTATGGCAAGGAAAGGAATGTTGAGGAATCAATTACATGGTTGTAAGAAAGGTAATTCCTCTATTCTTGTCTATCTTCAAAATTTAAAAACAATTGCTGATTCTCTAGCTGCCATTAGAGAGAAAGTTTGTGAATCAGATTTAGTCATGTATGTTCTGAATGGCTTAGGAAGGGAGTAAGATAATTTTGTTATATCTGCACAAAATCGTGAAATTCCTTTTACTTTTGCTGAGATTAAACCTAGATTACTCAATCATGAGCAATGGCTTCTTGATCAACAACAAGATTCTAGTTTAGTCTTTGATGCTCAAAATCCCACTGGTCTTTATTACAAGAATGGTAATTATGGGAATGGTAATGGTAAAGGAAAGGGCAAGAATGCAGGGAATGGTTTCAATAATAGTAACAAGAATTATGGGAATGGCAATAATAAGAATACCACAAACTCTAGGCCAAGTGGTTCTTCTGATAGTAATTCTGGCACAGGGTATATGAGAAGAGATTTTTCACAAGTGGAGTGTCAGATTTGTCGAAAGAAAGGTCATTTTGCTAGTAGATGCCATTTTAGATATTATCCACCTCAAGGTGCATCAAGCTCTAATTCCTCGGGTTATGGCTCAGCTAATGTGGTACAACAACAATCTGCTTTTCATTCAATGGGGGAAGATATTGGTTTTCCTGGTGCATCTACTTCTGAAGCTCCTCAATGGCTTGCTGATTCTGGTGCCACAGCACACATGACAGGGGATGAAACTCTACTTAAAAATACTTCTGGTTATAGAGGAAAGGACAAGGTGCAAGTAGGAAATGGTAAGTCCCTCACTATTACTTCTACTGGAGATTCTATTATTCAGACACCTAAAACTAGTTTTAGGTTAAACACTGTTTTATTAGTTCCTGACATGAAACATAATTTGCTCTCCATAGCAAAATTTACAAGGGATAATCATTGTTACTTTAAACTCACTCCTACTGGCTATGAAATTAGGGATATAATGTCACATGTCTTGCTTGCTAGAGGTACTGTAGTTAATAATCTATATCCTATTCAGAATTCTGTTTTGCCATTATCTACTGTTTGTTTGTCTGCTGCGATTTCTGCTCCTTTTCATATATGGCATAGTCGACTGGGTCATCCTTCCACTCAAATAGTTCAGAAGTTGTGTTCTACAAACCAGATTATTTCAACTACTCCTCAGCCTTCATCTCTTTGTCATCCTTGTCAACTTGCTAAAAGTAAGAGATTACCTTTTCACTTATCTGATTCTCATGAGCATAAACCATTATCTCTTATTCATTGTGATGTGTGGGGTCCAACAATTCCCTCTTTGAATGGCTATAGATACTATATTGTTTTTATAGATGATTTCAGCAGGTTTAATTGGATTTATCCAATGGAGTTAAAATCAGATGCTCCTCAGTGTTTTACTCATTTTAAAACTCATACTGAAAATTTGTTTTCCACAAAGATCATATCCTTTCAAGTAGATGGTGCTGCTGAGCTAGTTAAGGGACAATTTAAACTTATTCTAGAGAAGAGTGGCATCCATATTAGGATATCTTGTCCACAAACACCACAACAAAATGGTCTAATGAAAGAAAGCATAGACATATTGTTGAAATGGGGAATACTTTGTTATTCAATTCTTTTTTTCCTAAAGATTTTTGGTATGATGCCTTTCTCACAGCAACTTATCTCATTAATAGGACTCCTACAAAAATCTTGAAGTTCAAATCTCCTTTTGAAGTTTTGTTTGGTTCAGCTCCAGATTATGTTTTTCTCAAGGTTTTTGGGTCTGTTTGTTATCCTCATTTAGCTCATGCTAGAAGTGATAAGTTGTCTCCAAAAACTGTCAAGTGTGTTTTTATAGGTTATAGTACCTTACATAAGGGGTATAAATTCTATAATCCTATTACTAAGAAGTCTTATGTTTTTAAATGTAATTTTTGATGAATCTCAGTTTTATTTTCATGACTCTTCTTCGTCTGTTTTTCCTTCCAATACTTTACCTGTTGAAATTTCTTCTAGTACTGATGCTATTGCTCCATCTTCTACTATGGTTACTAGAGATCAAAAAGGTATTTCAAAACCAAAGCTTTTTCCAAATCATGTTTCTTATGCTTCTGTCAATATCCTATTTCTACTTCTTATGCTTCATTATTAACTACAGTTACTGAACCTAAAACCTTTAAGCAAGCAATGCAAGATCCTAAGTGGCAAGTGTCTATGAAGGATGAGTATGTAGCATTAAGGAATAATGACACATGGGAGTATGTACCTCCAGAATCTCATATGAATATTTTGGGATCTAAATGGGTGTACAAGATTAAACAAGTCGATGGAACTATTGATGTGCTAAAATCTAGATTGGTAGCAAAAGGTTATGATCAGCAGGATGGAATTGATTATAATGAGACATTTAGTCCTGTGGTTAAGTCAACCACTGTTAGAGTTGTTCTTTGTATGGCCTTAGCTTATAATTGGCAAATAAGACAATTAGGTGTAAGTAATGCTTTATTACATGGATTTTTAGATGAAGATGTTTATATGTCACAACCTCAGGGTTTTATAAATCCAGATTATCCTTCAAATTATGTTTGTCATCTAAAGAAAAGCTTATATGGCTTGAAACAAGCACCCAGAGCTTGGTTTCATAGGTTCAGCTATTTTCTTCTGCAATATGGTTTCAAGAAAGCTGTTTCAGATAATTCAATGTTTGTTCTTTTCTCTCAGCATGGGATGATTGTTCTTCTGTTATATGTAGATGATATTTTGGTTACTGGTAGTTCCTCTACACTTATTAATAACTCGATTTCTTCTCTTAAGCAAGAATTTGCTATGAAAGAGTTAGGTGAATTAGGTATTTTTTGGGGATTGAAGCTTTCAGTCCTTTGATTCTATTGTTCTAACTCAAAAGAAATATACTCTAGAGTTGTTATCTAAAGCCAATATGCTTGATTGTAAACCTTGTGATACTCCGATTATAAAAGGTGCTAGAGTCTCTTTGCATGATGGTACCAAGTTGGATAATGTTAGTGATTTGGAACCATTGTTGGTAGTTTGCAATACTTAACAACTTACAAGACCGATATTTGTTTTGGTGTGAATTATGTGTCACAATTCATGCATTCACCAACCGATGTTCATTTTCGATTAGTTAAGAGAATTCTTAGATATTTGAAGGGTACTATTGGTCTTGGTCCGACTTTGAAAAAGGGGAATTTAGACATGTTAAAGGCTTATACAGATTCAGATTGGTCGGGTTGCCCGTGATACAAGGGAGGTCAACTTCAGGATATGTTTGTCTTTTTGGGTTCAAATTTAATTTCTTGGTCTTCTAAGAAACACCTAACTGTTTCAAAATCCTCTCATTGAGGCGTAATATAAATGCATGTCTTTTTTATTCTCTGAGTTAAAGTGGCTTGTCAATTACTCTCCAATTGCATGTTAAAGTTTCGCTCCTTCTTTGCTTCTTTGTGACAATACTAGTGCTCTGTCCTTGGCATCTAATCCTCGTTTTTCATGCTAGGACAAAGCACATAGAGATTCAAGACCATACTATCGTGGAGTTGGTGGATAATGGATTTCTTAAGCTTCAAAGACATATCCAAGGTGAAGAACAATTAGTCGATATTTTTACAATGTGGCTCTTTTTTCCTACTTTTTCAAGATTGTTGCATTCACTAATGGATGTTACTCAATCTTCAGGCAATTCTGCAGCTACTTGATGCTTTACTACTTCAACATACTTCTTGAAGATTTTTTTTTTTTTTTTTTTTTTACTTCACTAGTGGATGTTTGTTTCTTTATTTTTCCTTCAAACTGTTCTGTCTGTCAGCCCTTAACAGTTTGAAGGGTGTATTAGATAGTGAAGTCAAGTCAACTATAGTTGACTTGACTCGCATCTTTTTGTGTGTGTGTGAGGTGTACGTGTGCTTGTAATAATCCTACATCTCTAATGATGGTCTATTTAAGACTAATCATAACTCTGTAATAAACATCTTTCTTATCAATACATTTTACATCTTTCTCAATAAATAGCATGCTATGATGATAAATAGCATCCGTATATTGATTGCATCAATCATAAATAGCATGCTATGATGATGTTTGTATTCTCTACGCCAACGCGTTTACAGTTCATCTTTGATAAGCACCCTTGTGGTTGTAACTGTGTACATGTAGTAGGTTTAACTGGGTCGGAATCCTGTAATAAATAGCTAGCTCAATCAAGTGGGGACTATATATTCGGGCAAAGGACCCCATCTTGCTAGAAATCTATAACGAGTGGAGAATCCCATCTGAACACATTATGCACATTTTCCCGGATGCTAATGAGGTATAGTTTACTTTACTTGGAGAACTGATATTTCAGCGGATCATTTTTTCTATATAAACTGGTACTCCCTCGTTCTTAAATAATAGGCTGGTTTCTATAAATAAATGTTTCAAAAAAATAGGCTGGTTTCCTAATTGGGAAAATCAAATGTTACTTTAGTTTTCTGGGACCACTTTTCTCTTAACTTCTTTTGATGACAAGTGTCATGTGACCATTTCATTTTACTTCTTTTGCTGAAAAGTGTCATGGGGACCATTTCACTTCACTTCTTTTATTGACAAGTGTCATGAGGACCACTTTCAATAATTAGTTCTCCTAATTTCCTTAATTTTCTCTAAAAACAAAACCAGCCTATTAAAAAAGAACGGAGGGAGTAATTCTCACATTCCATGTGCATATAAATGTAATCGTGGTTTGGATCATTTGTCCCTATAAGGAAGTCTCGTGGTTGTTGAATGTTCAAAACCGTTGTTAAATAATTACCAATTCGAGGGTCGAAAAGATCCTTGTTTGACGTAGAACTTATAACTCATGCAGGATTCTAGTTAGCAATTCGGTATTCGGGAAACGTACGGAACGGCAAACGTACGGGTATTATTCGGATTTGTAGAAACCAAATTCGGTCAATAGTCGATCAACCGTTCGTGATTCGGCTATGAATCGGTGCGGCATACGTACGTGTATAATTCGTTTTAGAGATATGAGTTCGGCACGTAAAATTCGGCATATGTTAAATGATAAGAAAACACATTTTAGTGGAGAAAGAAGTGTATGTGGATGACGTGATTTTGCAGTATCTGTGAATATATATGTACTATTTTCAATGGTATGCACCAACAAGTTCGTGGAATAGTGGTGTGGATGTTGTCTAACGAGCTTGGAAGCTATGGTTCGAATCCCCTTGGAAGCAGTATTATTCAGGAACGACCGATACGGAAAGATTCGTGTATTATTCGCGAATGATACGGCGAATTGCTAACTAGGTGCAGGATGGCTTTCCATCCCGACTGTACTATTGGGTAAGACGTACGGTTCATATATCTTTGTTAACTGTCAAGCACACTTGTCACTTATGGCTCTGTACTTGTGTACATGTAGTGTCTTGTTACAGGTAGAGGATTGGAACAGATCAAAGCGGAACTCCACAATTCCTTTTGGTCTAAACAATCAGAATGATCATACGTGGAAACCTTCTAGTGTTGCTGCTTTAAAGATTAATTTTGATGCATCTTACATTGATAGGAATACTATGTCTGGTTGGGGACTAATAACTAGAGATGCTGTAGGTAATAGCAATGGACTGCGAGGAGGTACATGCGGTGTCATAGATCCTGAACAAGCAGAGGCCAGGGCACTATTGGAGGCAGTGATGTGGGCTAAACAAAAAGGATGGACAAGTATTGATCTGGAAGGAGACTGCAAAAATGTGATTTCAGCTGTGAATGGAAAGATTGATGCCGTAAAATGGACTACGTAGAATTTAGTTTATGATGCTATTTATATTCTTAATACTCTAAATTATTGGTGCTGCAATTATGTGCACAGAGACGCCAACCACTTGGCTGATTCTCTGGCCAAATATACAAGATCACAATCAGTGTGTTTTAATTGGTTAAATAATGGTCCATACTGGACTAAAGTCCTCGTACAGCAGGACAAGAACAATGATTAATTCTTAAAATCAATATATTTCATTTCCTATTAAAAAAAAAAGTACATGCATGGACCACTCAACCACCTGCAAAACTTGAGCTACCCACTCATCTGTGAATAATGTAACCGACACCTTTGTACTATTAAGTCTTGATAGCGCACACATACGACATACCACTTGCTGCTTAAAATGAATGTTTTTTCTGATAAGAAGAGGATATATTGAAGAATAAGAGAATGCTTAAAATGCTTATTACATGAATTTATGAGTGTGGCCAAAAGGAAAAAGTTAGCTAGCTTGTGAGGTACTAATCAAGGGGGGTTGAGTGGTTGTCGAATACTGTTAGCTCATGAATGCCATACATTTCGATGCGTTATTACATGGTTGGTACGTTGGTGCATGACCTTAATATTGTACATATGGTCTCGTAGCTCGTTTCAGCCGTTAAAACATAGACGCTTTCGCCTTTCTGCTAGCTATTCTTTATATAAAAACAGAGTTTTTTTGAGGGACGTGATTAACGGGAGCTTCTGGTTGATTCTGGCCCCACCATTATAAATTTCAGCCAATAGAATTTCAGGTAAATTTTGGGCCCACGAAATATTATTTAGCCAATCACATTTTTTAAAAATAATTACCTAAAATTAC